>OX328131.1:75159626-75372126 GCA_946811695.1 Gonocerus acuteangulatus
GTATGTATATGATTAATCTAAATATATGATTCAAATAATATACTCTTTTACAGCTTTACGTGAATTAATTTTCAATTGCGCGCATATACATAGGCAACCATGACCCTAGTGGTTGAACTGCCTTAAAACACCAAAAAAAAAAAAACAAAAAACATCCCAATGAAATGGAATACATCTTCCCTAACCTTCAGATTACAAAGCGAGCATTCGTTTTGTATTCCTTCTCTCCATGGTTTGAAATTCAGGTTAATTTCTTCACATCTTGTTCTGCATATGATGATCTTCTCCTTATATATATATATATATGTGTGTGTGTGTGTGTGTGTGTGTGTGAGAGTGTGGAAGATGGCCCAATCTTAATACACATTATTATGGTTTATTTCCGAGGCTTGTGGTCTAAAGTAGCACACCTTTTCTCTTTATTTTCATGAATATAAATTTCCTTTTTCATTTTTCACCGGAGATGTTTCGCTCCTTTTTGTACATCTTCAGTGACACTTCTTGTTAGGGAGTCCTCTCTTCCCCATGTGACGAGAATGTATTGATATTTCAGTAAGATAAGCAGCTTTGAGGGGTAGGAGGGATATTAGATTAAGTTTATTCCAATTTCTTGCAATTCGGCCAGGATGAAAGTTGCGTAGATTAATATTCAGGAAGGCTGGGCTGTTTTAAAAGATTCATCAAATACCGCTTAGGTTAAAAACGATTCGGGCCGCTCATACCTGTTCTGAATTATAATGACCTAAGCAATATGCTCCCTTCAGGTAGGGTAAAATATGATGTGGAGTTTTTTTCTTTTTTTTTTTTTTTCTTTAGCGTTCTTCTTAAGGGTCAGACATGACATTTTGATTTTTAAATGGTTTGGAATACAAAATAAATTAAAAATGGTTGTTGCTGAAGACCGTAGTCCTGCATTAAGAAAAAGTTTCATTGCAATTATAGTAATCTTTAGTGCTTTCAGTTTATCATCTGTATATATACACAGGGTGTCCCCCAAAAAACTTCAGAAATCGTTGCAGGATGAAAAAAGAAATAAAAAACATCCTCTGGCATATACCTCGTTTTTGCTTCCTTACCGAGAAAATCTATAACACGATTGTCATAAGGCAGTGTTTCATAACGCCTATATGAAAATCAATAGGGGAATATGTTTTATCTTCCATCCACCCACCTTCCAACCCCCCCCCCCCCCAAAAAAAAACAACAAAAAATCTTCTTGTTCGAAGCTGTTTTTCGCACGGTCAGGTTTATGTGTCTTTGTCACGTTTTAGTAATCCTAGCAGCCTGTATGCTTTGATTTACGATGCCTATACCTCTAATATCGTGTATGGAGAAACATTACTGTAAACTAGATTTTTTAAATACCCAAACGACGCTGTATACACACACACACACACACATATATATATATATATATATATATATATATATATATATATATATATGTCAGTACCGTAACAGGCCACGAGGGCCCTGAGGGGCAGATACTATAGAGGTATCTGATTCATGACCATACGGCACACTAGGGAGATAGTGTGGTCCGTACTATGCTCCGGCCGCCTGATTTTCCCCTTGGCTGCTTCGACTGCTAGTCATTAGCACCAACCAAGGTACCCATTATTAAATTAATTAAAGTCTGGGTTGGCCTAGGGACGGTCAGGGAGGCCGAATTCAACCGGTGAACGAAGACACTAGAAGAAAAAATCTTTAGTGCTTGCTCGGGATTTGAACTCAGGCCTCCAGGTTATTAGTCCAGTGCTCTACCACTGAGCTAACCTCGCCCCCATATATATATATATATATATATATATATATATATATATATATATATATATATATATATGTATATACACAAATTTGAATTTCCATTATTGACGTAATTTCTGGATTTTGAAACGTCAAATTTTCTAGCTGGGACCTCAGGATTGCTTTAGGATATCAACGTTATAAGAGGGTTTCCTCCCTATGGAGGGAGAGAGGAAACGCGCTAAAAAAGGAGATTATAATTTTCTACGAAATCCATCAATTTGGCCAAATAGAAATCAGATTTGTCGTTATATTATGCAAGCCTTGGGGAAGTTAATGATAAGTATATTCGCCGAAGAAAGGAAAAATATATCTTTAAAACTTTAGGGAGATGTCTTAAGTTTTTTCCTGTAAGGAAGGAAGAGGTCGGTTCAACGTCCCGAATGCAAACAGAAAAATGGGAGGAATATATTTGAAGGAAAATACCGGATGAAGATATTGGTAGTTACATTTCCATGGAAAAGCTGGAAGGACATTCAGAACCAGGTCAACTCAATATGGCCGGCTCCCTCTCTTTTAGATATCTTGTGGATATATTCTACGGCAGAGTTAGGCAAACGTTAGCGGTCGCTAATTTCTAATACCTTCTCGCTAATTTAGCGGTACTGATAAGAGCCTGCGCTAACGATTAGCGCACAGCGACGGCAGGGCGCTAATCGCTAATTTATTCATGAAATGTTTAAATATCGTGATAGCTAATAGCTTTAGCTATAGTTACAACATTTTGTCGTCTCAAAGTTCACTTCCGGTCTGCTCTGAGCCCGCGGCATGCACCGCATATAACTTTAGGTAAAACTGAAGTTTAGTGTCCTACAAACCGATTTCTTTCAAATTTTGGTGCACTAAATACGAATCCGTTAAAAAAAAAATTCGCATACTTAAAGTTAGGTAAAACTGCAGTTAAGTGTCCTCCAAACCGATTTCTTTCAAATTTTGTGCAATAACGTATTTTGATGCACTAAATACGAATCCGTTAAAAAAAAAGTTCGCATACTTAAAGTTAGGTAAAACTGCAGTTAAGTGTACTCATAACCGATTTCTTTCAAATTTTGTGCAATAACGTATTTTGATGCACTAAATACGAATCCGTTAAAAAAAAAGTTCGCATACTTAAAGTTAGGTAAAACTGCAGTTAAGTGTACTCATAACCGATTTCTTTCAAATTTTGTACAATAACGTATTTTGATGCACTAAATACGAATCCGTTAAAAAAAAAGTTCGCTTTCACTTAGGAAAGAAGTTATTAAGCACTAACGTTCACTGTTAAGAAGGTTCTAAAAGTAGGCGTAAACAGCGTATTTGTAACATTGGGAACCAGAGAACTCTCATTTGAAATGTTCATAAACCATTTGTTCAAAAATATTGTCAATGTTAAGGTTATCCTCACCCATCGTTACCTGTCACTTATAGGCATACGTGCTATGCGTTTCCGCTCGCTACGCTCGTTCAAGAAGGTATCAAAACCCTAGTCAATCCAACTCGCTCAAATAAATAAAATTCTATTAATATTCATTCATAATATCCCGTTAAAAATTAAACCTACAACTTTGATCTTGGTATCACCTGAAAGGAAAATTAATAGGCTACAACTTTTGTATCGAGGTGTTTTTATGTAAAAGGCTTGGTTTCAGTGATAAATAGGAATTTGTCTACAAAAGGGCGTTATTTTTCAGTTTTTTTTTGCGTTTTACGCGCAAACGGTTCGTCGGATCAAAAGATGTCTTGGAATAAATTAGACTTAAAATTAAATTTTCTATCAGAATTCGTCATAAAAAAATACCTGCCGCCATTGGAAAATCAAGAGTTAGATGCGCTGGAGAATGTTACAAAGTCAACTAAACCTAAAAGCAATTTAAAAATAACAAGGAATAAAACAGTCAAAAAGAACCGCTCGAATAAACGAAATCAATTACTTTAAAGTTTTAAGCACTTATTTCTCCGATTGACATCGCCTAATTAAAACTTTCTTTAGAACCTTTTTTGTAGAGCATTTAGTAAGCTTTGAATGGTAACCTTCTGCTTCCCAAGATTGTCAACGGTTTTCGAGATACTAACGAAAGTATACAAAGTTACCAAAACTTTTCTTGTCTGTTAATAAAATATTTTATTCTAACCCTTTCTTTACTCCAAACATAACCAAAATTTCAAAATATTAGTGTTGATGAAATTCAAACATGCAGAAAATGTTTCAACTGAATCCCATAATTCTAAGTACCAAAATCAAAGACAAAATGAACAGTTCGAATAAGCGAAATCAATTACTTTAAAGGTTTAAGCACTTTTTTCTCCGATTGACATCGCCTAATCAAAACTTTCATTAGAAACATTTTTGTAGAGCATTTAGTAAGCTTTCTAATGGTAATCTTAAGTTTCGCAAGATTCTCAACCTTTTTTGAAATATTAAGGAAAGTATACAAAGTTACCAACATTTTTTATGTCTGTTAATAAAATATTTTATTCTAACCCTTCCTTAACTCCAAACGTAACAAAAATTTCAACATATTAGTTTTAATGAAAGTAGAACATGCAGAAAATGTTTCAACTGAATCCCATGATTCTAAGTACCCAAACCAAAAACGGTATTCAAAAACTATTTTTCCAATTTCCTCGAAAACGGTTAAAGCTATCGCCTTGAAAATGGTTTCATTCGTTTTCCTAGCCCAGGAATCATATAAAACGAGTCCTTAGAAGCTTATGAACTCAAAAACGTAAGCGTTACGATTTTTTTTGCGCGAATTTCGCCCCAAACGCCATCTTCCAGTGGGCGGATTCTGCTGGTTAACGAACTTGACCTTTCAAATTGAATGACGGATTTTTGTACCAAATGTCATCACAATCGGACCATTAGGGAAGCCAGAAATGAGCGAACAGACAAATATATATATATATATATATATATATATATATAAATATATATACATATATATATATATATATATATATATATATATAAATATATACATATATATATATATATATATATATATATATATATATACAAATTTGAACCACCGTTATTTTCGGTCTCTAGGGGTTCTGAAACGCGAAATTTTTTAGTCGGCACTTCCGGATTGTTTCATTGTATCAACCCTATAAGTGGGGTTCCTCCCTATGGGGGAGGGAGGAACCGCGCTAAAAATATTTCAATCCTATTTCAACATATGTTAAAATATAAGATAAATCTGTAAACATAAAGATGAATCGTTCAAAGACAAAAAATACCATTTTAATCTAGCCATTCTACAAGACGCAGTTTAGAGTTCTTTGAGCTACCTGAAAAATATATTCCTGTGGAACGAACGAGTTTAGCATCTCACCTACTCATATATATATATATATATATATATATATATATATATATATATATATAAATCAATGGGTTCTTAAATGAGACATTTTATAGTCATCACTTGTGGATTGCGTCTTGTGGTGAACCTCATAAGCGGGTTTACTCCCTATGGAGCAAGGGAGGAACCGCGCTAAAATGTGATGAAAATCAGAACAAATGATCGAATTTTATACATTCAAGAATTCATGGGGAAAAAAAAACCAAATATTTTCATTATTATATTTTTAGTTTTAGTTTTTCTGTAATTAGATTGTTGTTTGATCGGTTTGCATATTATTTTTTTTATATATTTTACTTTTTAACTTTAGTTCCTATGCCTACATGTGCTTACATATTTCATACAAAAAAATATATACAAAAAAATAAATAAATAAAAAAAAATAAAAAAAAAATAAATAAAAAATAAATAAAAATAATAAAAAGTTAGATATATTTTGTACGGTTAGATTTAATGTAAGGAATACTTGTAAATAAATATATTTAGGTGTAAGAGTATAAGTATATATATGCATATGTGTGTATGCATATATATATATATATATATATATATATATATATATATATATATATACATAGAAGTAGCTATAAGTGAAACAGAAAGGAATATACCATCTATTGTTAGCTTTAAATTAATGAGAAAAAACAAATAAATAAATAAGTTGTGTACAGTTATATGTTATTCTAATAAAAAAAAAAAAAGGAACAGAATGTGCTTACATATTTCATGAGATTAATTAGTTAAAAATTAGGTTTAATTAAAAAACAAAAAAAACAAAAAACAAAAGGTTCATAGGCCGATTAAAACAGTAAGTTGTTCGTCCTTTAATTCGTTCTGTTAAGTGTTTAAGTTTGGTAATTAATATAAACACTTAAACTATTAAACGAAATAGAACTTTATTAAAAAAAAACTGATTGAAGATTCTGATCGGATGTAAATATGAGGTTCAAACGGTGCGCTGCGATATATCCGGTTCCTGGAGCTAGTAGTCAGGTCTAGTGCTCCTTCACGGACACAGTTTATAGGAAACTTGATTAAAAGGTTGATACTCACCAAAGTCCAGCCTTGACCGAGTACTACCGTGGACTAGGCTTGAGTTTCGAGTTTGAGCAAATTCAGACTAGGGATCTAGTTTTGAACCAGATTGCACTGAAACTTTTTTTAGGCTAACCCTTCTTAGAGCAAGGTTCAACTAAACTTTTTTATTTATATCACATGTGTTCTTGGGTTATCCGATAACCCCTAAAATTCCATTCCATTCCATTCTATGCCTACTGGTTGATAAGTACTGTTCTTGGGTTATCTGATAACCCCTACAATTCCATTCCATTCCATTTTATGCCTACTGGTTGATAAGTACTGTTCTTGGGTTATCTGATAACCCCTACAATTCCATTCCATTCCATTTTATGCCTACTGGTTGATAAGTACTGTTCTTGGGTTATCTGATAACCCCTACAATTCCATTCCATTCCATTTTATGCCTACTGGTTGATAAGTACTGTTCTTGGGTTATCTGATAACCCCTACAATTCCATTCCATTTTATGCCTACTGGTTGATAAGTACTGTTCTTGGGTTATCTGATAACCGCTACAATTCCATTCCATTCCATTTTATGCCTACTGGTTGATAAGTACTGTTCTTGGGTTATCTGATAACCCCTACAATTCCATTCCATTCTATGCCTACTGGTTGATAAGTATTGTTCTTGGGTTATCTGATAACCCCTACAATTCCATTCCATTCCATTTTATGCCTACTGGTTGATAAGTACTGTTCTTGGGTTATCTGATAACCCCTACAATTCCATTCCATTCCATTTTATGCCTACTGGTTGATAAGTACTGTTCTTGGGTTATCTGATAACCCCTACAATTCCATTCCATTCTATGCCTACTGGTTGATAAGTACTGTTCTTGGGTTATCTGATAACCTCTATAATTCCATTCCATTCTATGCCTACTGGTTGATAAGTACTGTTCTTGGGTTATCTGATAACCCCTACAATTCCATTCCATTCCATTTTATGCCTACTGGTTGATAAGTACTTTGTGTGGAAAGTAACCCAATATAGTTGGGCAAGTAAACTTCTTTTTTTTTCTCAAAAATAACATTTTTCTCTCTCTGCACAGAAGAAGAAGCAGAATTTGGAAGGGCATTGTCATCAAATGTAGATTTTGTGAAGCTGATAGGAGCTTTGCCTAGTGTTAATCTTTCAATTTATTTCCATCACGATATTTGTATTTACCTATAATTTTGTTAAGTAAAGATGGAATGGTTGGGATTCGGCTAAATAAACCTCAATATGATTTTGTTTTAAAAAAATCTATATTTCGGACGTTTCGGCTACTCATTGGTAGCCTTCGTCAGCTAAAATGACAAAAAAGGAAATTAATTCAGAAACAAAAAAAGTTTATAATTGTGATAGGTAACAGAACTATAGATACAATTAACATATAAAAGAACATATCGTCTTAAATTCTTAGAATGAAAAAATAAATAGGTACAATAATTGATTTTAATAGTAATTAGTAACATTAATTGATTTTACAAAGAAATAAGAAACTACATACCAATGACAAATATAGTAGCTAATAGTAACATTAATTAATTTTACAAAGAAATAAGATACTACATACCAATGGAAATGCCGAGCGGCAGAGGAAGACCAAGGTTGGCAATTAAGTAACCATTGTGAAAGTGTCTAAGGAAAAAGGAATCTACTGGGGTATATGTAACTGAAAACAGCAGGTGGTGGGAGAAAGGTCGGTAAGGATCAAAAGGCATGTTTATGACAGGAAAGGAGAAAAGGTGTTAATGGAAGGATACCCAAGGGGCATGGGAAAAATCTAGGTGGGAGGTCGGGAGAGTTTTTGGAAAATATTAACGTACATAGGAGAAATACCTTGTTTGTCAGTTTTGTAGTTTATATTGTTTTTGTTTAAGTTTACACTTAAGGCTACCAATGAGTAGCCGAAACGTCCGAAATATAAATTTTTTTAAAACAAAATCATATTGAGATTTATTTAGCCGAATCCCAACCATCCCATCTTTACTTATCACCTCGACGGCTAACTATCTGATTATCATGATATAATTTTGTTGTCTTTTATGGACGTCTACAAAATGTAGAAGTCCACACAATTTTTTTTTCTGGTTAACCATTATTTCTGACAAAGAGCAGTATGATTTTTTTTTTTTACTTATTTATTTTTATTTTTAAATTCCAATCTAGTGTTGTTTACATGAGGCGAATTTTCTTAAAACTGTTGCAGCTAGTACAGAGTGGTGGAGCTTTTTTCTGGTTTCCCCTACAACCTTGTTTATCAAATATTAAGAGAAATGAGTGATTTATTTTCTGTGAGTGCTCTCTTATTATGAACTAGGGTGAATTGCCTTTTTATGAGTTATTTCATAAGCAAAATGACAATTGTTAGGTAAAACATAATCACATTTAATTTTATTAATGTGGATTAAAAAGTTGAATTATAACCTGTAGTTTTTGTTTAAATGGTTCAGAAATTAGCTAATATATCAGAATATGGTTAGCTCATGTATGTCCTAGAACAAATTTACCAAAAAAGTCCCTTTTGTAAATGGAAAATTTTTCGGAAAAACATAGCTGAAAATTTTCCACCTCACATCTCTATCGGTCACATAAACATTCTTGGATATAATTTCTGATTAGGTTTAAACCCATAAAAAAAAGTAGTATCACCCCTTAAATCAAGGATACTTAGAAGAATTAACATTTCAGAGGTCTACATTAGCCATTGCTGACTATAGCGGAAAAAAAATGTTCTATTGCGAATATAAATAAATTCTTTTAATGTCCTTTCTTTTCCCCTGTTTTCTTGATTTGGTACATTTTACTTTTGCCTGTTAATGAATTACACGTGTGTGTATCTTGAAAAATTGAGGTGATTGCCCACTAAATAAATAGTTGAGTTTCCATATTGGGAAATTTGAGGATAAATTATTCCTAGTTTAATAAAGTTCCTTTCCAACTATCTGGCCGGGGAGAGATAGTTCGATGGCGAAACTAGGACAATTACAAACTGAAAAGATATTTCTTCAAAGCGGTTTTTCTCTGGAAGCGCTCTCTAAATCTCCAAAAGCAGGGTTCAGATGCCTTCCTTCCAGAACGATAATTTGCATTTCCTTTAGCCTTTAGTTGGTTTTCCAGGTTTAGGGAAGAGGATGATAATAGAGAATTTCCATAGGAGTGGGAAGTAGGTGGTGCGGAAAATACTGTTGTATAGATATGTGAGGAATGCGATAGCCATTGTTGGAAGCTGGCGAATGATTTCAGATGTTATTAAATCAAAGCCAGGATTTTTGCGTCTGTGTAGTTTTGTGATGATATTGTCGATACAAATGCAAACTAACGAATATGAAAAAATGCATCTTTCATTTTCCATCTTTACTAAATTATGCTGGACTTATTTACGGCAAATTCTTCAATCTGACTTCACTCTATTAAAGGGAAAGTATTCCACTATCAAAAGGTCAAATCTGCTGAATATTTGACTGTCCAAAAAAAAGTTATGAATAAATACTTTTCCACTCTGAAAAGTGGTGATTTTCATATTCGTTAGTTTGCTTTTGTATCGACGATATGCTTGGCCTAGGAAGGATACATGGGTTTAGGAGGCAAGGATGTTTTATATCAAGACATGAAACTTGAAACCAGTAAGTTTATTTAAAAAAAAAAAAAAAAAAAAAAATGACAGGGATCTTGTTATGAAACTACAGATAACAAACTAAGGGCCAACGGCCATAGCCACGTTGAATACACCGGTTCCCATAGATCACCGAAGTTAAGCAAGGTCGGGCGTGGTCAGTACCTGAATGGGTGACCGACCACGTGCTGTTGGCATTACAAAAGGGCGGCAACCTATAGATAGCACGGCGCTAATGGACAAGATGTAGATGCGCCGTAATAAAAGAATTTCGCGAATGGCCTTTGAGCAGTAGTTGCACAAGAAGGAAAGAAATTATTCTTTTTAGACTAAGAATAGGACACTCTCGACTTACTCACTCACACCTTATGACAAAACAAGACACACCTATCTGCCAATATTGCAACATAAACTTGACTATAAAACACTTACTAACGGAATGCAGAATAAGACAAAACTTTGACATGCCTGACAACTTGACTGACTTACTCAGGGACGAGAGCCAATATATAGAAAACAAGACACACCTATCTGCCAATATTGCAAAAAAAACTTGACTATAAAACACTAACTAACGGAATGCAGAATAAGACAAAACTTTGACATGCCTGACAACTTGACTGACTTACTCAGGGACGAGAGCCAATATATAGAAAACAAGACACACCTATCTGCCAATATTGCAACAAAAACTTGACTATAAAACACTAACTAACGGAATGCAGAATAAGACAAAACTTTGACATGCCTGACAACTTGACTGACTTACTCAGGGACGAGAGCCAATATATAGAAAACAAGACACACCTATCTGCCAATATTGCAACAAAAACTTGACTATAAAACACTAACTAACGGAATGCAGAATAAGACAAAACTTTGACATGCATGACAACTTGACTGACTTACTCAGGGACGAGAGCCAATATATAGAAAACAAGACACACCTATCTGCCAATATTGCAACAAAAACTTGACTATAAAACACTAACTAACGGAATGCAGAATAAGACAAAACTTTGACATGCCTGACAACTTGACTGACTTACTCAGGGACGAGAGCCAATATATAGAAAACAAGACACACCTATCTGCCAATATTGCAACAAAAACTTGACTATAAAACACTAACTAACGGAATGCAGAATAAGACAAAACTTTGACATGCCTGACAACTTGACTGACTTACTCAGGGACGAGAGCCAATATATAGAAAACAAGACACACCTATCTGCCAATATTGCAACAAAAACTTGACTATAAAACACTTACTAACGGAATGCAGAATAAGACAAAACTTTGACATGCCTGACAACTTGACTGACTTACTCAGGGACGAGAGCCAATATATAGAAAACAAGACACACCTATCTGCCAATATTGCAACAAAAACTTGACTATAAAACACTAACTAACGGAATGCAGAATAAGACAAAACTTTGACATGCCTGACAACTTGACTGACTTACTCAGGGACGAGAGCCAATATATAGAAAACAAGACAAACCTATCTGCCAATATTGCAACAAAAACTTGACTATAAAACACTAACTAACGGAATGCAGAATAAGACAAAACTTTGACATGCCTGACAACTTGACTGACTTACTCAGGGACGAGAGCCAATATATAGAAAACAAGACACACCTATCTGCCAATATTGCAACAAAAACTTGACTATAAAACACTAACTAACGGAATGCAGAATAAGACAAAACTTTGACATGCCTGACAACTTGACTGACTTACTCAGGGACGAGAGCCAATATATAGAAAACAAGACACACCTATCTGCCAATATTGCAACAAAAACTTGACTATAAAACACTAACTAACGGAATGCAGAATAAGACAAAACTTTGACATGCCTGACAACTTGACTGACTTACTCAGGGACGAGAGCCAATATATAGAAAACAAGACACACCTATCTGCCAATATTGCAACAAAAACTTGACTATAAAACACTAACTAACGGAGTGCAGAATAAGACAAAACTTTGACATGCCTGACAACTTGACTGACTTACTCAGGGACGAGAGCCAATATATAGAAAACAAGACAAACCTATCTGCCAATATTGCAACAAAAACTTGACTATAAAACACTAACTAACGGAATGCAGAATAAGACAAAACTTTGACATGCCTGACAACTTGACTGACTTACTCAGGGACGAGAGCCAATATATAGAAAACAAGACAAACCTATCTGCCAATATTGCAACAAAAACTTGACTATAAAACACTAACTAACGGAATGCAGAATAAGACAAAACTTTGACATGCCTGACAACTTGACTGACTTACTCAGGGACGAGAGCCAATATATAGAAAACAAGACACACCTATCTGCCAATATTGCAACAAAAACTTGACTATAAAACACTAACTAACGGAATGCAGAATAAGACAAAACTTTGACATGCCTGACAACTTGACTGACTTACTCAGGGAGGAGAGCCAATATATAGAAAACAAGACACACCTATCTGCCAATATTGCAACAAAAACTTGACTATAAAACACTAACTAACGGAATGCAGAATAAGACAAAACTTTGACATGCCTGACAACTTGACTGACTTACTCAGGGACGAGAGCCAATATATAGAAAACAAGACACACCTATCTGCCAATATTGCAACAAAAACTTGACTATAAAACACTAACTAACGGAGTGCAGAATAAGACAAAACTTTGACATGCCTGACAACTTGACTGACTTACTCAGGGACCAGAGCCAATATATAGAAAACAAGACACACCTATCTGCCAATATTGCAACAAAAACTTGACTATAAAACACTAACTAACGGAGTGCAGAATAAGACAAAACTTTGACATGCCTGACAACTTGACTGACTTACTCAGGGACGAGAGCCAATATATAGAAAACAAGACAAACCTATCTGCCAATATTGCAACAAAAACTTGACTATAAAACACTTACTAACGGAATGCAGAATAAGACAAAACTTTGACATGCCTGACAACTTGACTGACTTACTCAGGGACGAGAGCCAATATATAGAAAACAAGACACACCTATCTGCCAATATTGCAACAAAAACTTGACTATAAAACACTAACTAACGGAGTGCAGAATAAGACAAAACTTTGACATGCCTGACAACTTGACTGACTTACTCAGGGACGAGAGCCAATATATAGAAAACAAGACAAACCTATCTGCCAATATTGCAACAAAAACTTGACTATAAAACACTAACTAACGGAATGCAGAATAAAACAAAACTTTGACATGCCTGACAACTTGACTGACTTACTCAGGGACGAGAGCCAATATATAGAAAACAAGACACACCTATCTGCCAATATTGCAACAAAAACTTGACTATAAAACACTAACTAACGGAATCCAGAATAAGACAAAACTTTGACATGCCTGACAACTTGACTGACTTACTCAGGGACGAGAGCCAATATATAGAAAACAAGACACACCTATCTGCCAATATTGCAACAAAAACTTGACTATAAAACACTAACTAACGGAATGCAGAATAAGACAAAACTTTGACATGCCTGACAACTTGACTGACTTACTCAGGGACGAGAGCCAATATATAGAAAACAAGACACACCTATCTGCCAATATTGCAAAAAAAACTTGACTATAAAACACTAACTAACGGAATGCAGAATAAGACAAAACTTTGACATGCCTGACAACTTGACTGACTTACTCAGGGACGAGAGCCAATATATAGAAAACAAGACACACCTATCTGCCAATATTGCAACAAAAACTTGACTATAAAACACTAACTAACGGAATGCAGAATAAGACAAAACTTTGACATGCCTGACAACTTGACTGACTTACTCAGGGACGAGAGCCAATATATAGAAAACAAGACACACCTATCTGCCAATATTGCAACAAAAACTTGACTATAAAACACTAACTAACGGAATGCAGAATAAGACAAAACTTTGACATGCCTGACAACTTGACTGACTTACTCAGGGACGAGAGCCAATATATAGAAAACAAGACACACCTATCTGCCAATATTGCAAAAAAAACTTGACTATAAAACACTAACTAACGGAATGCAGAATAAGACAAAACTTTGACATGCCTGACAACTTGACTGACTTACTCAGGGACGAGAGCCAATATATAGAAAACAAGACACACCTATCTGCCAATATTGCAACAAAAACTTGACTATAAAACACTAACTAACGGAATGCAGAATAAGACAAAACTTTGACATGCCTGACAACTTGACTGACTTACTCAGGGACGAGAGCCAATATATAGAAAACAAGACACACCTATCTGCCAATATTGCAACAAAAACTTGACTATAAAACACTAACTAACGGAATGCAGAATAAGACAAAACTTTGACATGCCTGACAACTTGACTGACTTACTCAGGGACGAGAGCCAATATATAGAAAACAAGACAAACCTATCTGCCAATATTGCAACAAAAACTTGACTATAAAACACTAACTAACGGAATGCAGAATAAGACAAAACTTTGACATGCCTGACAACTTGACTGACTTACTCAGGGACGAGAGCCAATATATAGAAAACAAGACACACCTATCTGCCAATATTGCAACAAAAACTTGACTATAAAACACTAAATAACGGAATGCAGAATAAGACAAAACTTTGACATGCCTGACAACTTGACTGACTTACTCAGGGACGAGAGCCAATATATAGAAAACAAGACACACCTATCTGCCAATATTGCAACAAAAACTTGACTATAAAACACTAACTAACGGAATGCAGAATAAGACAAAACTTTGACATGCCTGACAACTTGACTGACTTACTCAGGGACGAGAGCCAATATATAGAAAACAAGACACACCTATCTGCCAATATTGCAACAAAAACTTGACTATAAAACACTAACTAACGGAGTGCAGAATAAGACAAAACTTTGACATGCCTGACAACTTGACTGACTTACTCAGGGACGAGGGCCAATATATAGAAAACAAGACACACCTATCTGCCAATATTGCAACAAAAACTTGACTATAAAACACTAACTAACGGAGTGCAGAATAAGACAAAACTTTGACATGCCTGACAACTTGACTGACTTACTCAGGGACGAGAGCCAATATATAGAAAACAAGACACACCTATCTGCCAATATTGCAACAAAAACTTGACTATAAAACACTTACTAACGGAATGCAGAATAAGACAAAACTTTGACATGCCTGACAACTTGACTGACTTACTCAGAGAGGAGAGCCAATATATAGAAAACAAGACACACCTATCTGCCAATATTGCAACAAAAACTTGACTATAAAACACTAACTAACGGAATGCAGAATAAGACAAAACTTTGACATGCCTGGCAACTTGACTGACTTACTCAGGGACGAGAGCCAATATATAGAAAACAAGACACACCTATCTGCCAATATTGCAACAAAAACTTGACTATAAAACACTTACTAACGGAATGCAGAATAAGACAAAACTTTGACATGCCTGACAACTTGACTGACTTACTCAGGGACGAGAGCCAATATATAGAAAAGAAGACACACCTATCTGCCAATATTGCAACAAAAACTTGACTATAAAACACTTACTAACGGAATGCAGAATAAGACAAAACTTTGACATGCCTGACAACTTGACTGACTTACTCAGAGACGAGAGCCAATATATAGAAAACAAGACACACCTATCTGCCAATATTGCAACAAAAACTTGACTATAAAACACTAACTAACGGAATGCAGAATAAGACAAAACTTTGACATGCCTGACAACTTTACTCACTTACTCAGGGAGGAGAGCCAATATATAGAAAACAAGACACACCTATCTGCCAATATTGCAACAAAAACTTGACTATAAAACACTTACTAACGGAATGCAGAATAAGACAAAACTTTGACATGCCTGACAACTTGACTGACTTACTCAGGGACGAGAGCCAATATATAGAAAACAAGACACACCTATCTGCCAATATTGCAACAAAAACTTGACTATAAAACACTTACTAACGGAATGCAGAATAAGACAAAACTTTGACATGCCTGACAACTTGACTATAAAACACTAACTAACGGAATGCAGACTAACAAGGGGAGTATACATCCGTTTTTAAATAAAAAATTGTTTTACATACTCGACTCTATAGAAGTCATTATTCTGCCCAAATATTCCATATAACTACATTTAAAAAGTTATCGATAATAAAAAATTTTTTTATTTAAAATTCGTTTTTAGCACATTGAAAAACCCCTAAATTCAAATTTTGGGTATATTACAAAAAAAAATGTATTTAAAATTTCGCTAAGGGGGGACCCTTAAAATTTTGTTAGAGATTCAAGAATCCGGCCATATTTCAAAGAATATTTACCCGATTCAAACCAAACTTGGATGGTAAATAAAGACAATAATGGGGCACATTTCCGTCCAATCGGGGTGTTTCTACGTGTTCTGGAATTGACGTTTTATGCAAAAACGTTTACATTTTATTTTTATTTTGAGAACCATTTTTCGCATGTACCTTTAGAGATAATACAATAGTTATTTATATGGTTAGAAAGGGGAGTCCTTCTTATTTCAAAAGATTTCAATGACGTAAAAATCGGATTATCTCAAGGGGAGATATTGATTTCCAAAACGTCACATTACTTATTTCGCTTACAAATATTTAGCCTCATCCAGACTGGGAAAAATCATTATTTTTTGTTTTCCAATCCACAAGATTAATAATTATACAAACCTCAAACTAAACTAAAACTAAAACTAAAACTACAACATTAGTTTAGTTTTGCCCAACACTTCTTATCCAAGTCTCAATACAAAAAAAAAAAAATAGAACAATGTGCACCCCGCTCGACGGAGGGTATGATTCATGTAAAATCTGCTCCAATTGGTAATAATGTTTCCAAGAGCGATCGTTTAGAAATTAGATTGAGTAATTTCTGCATAGGATACTGTCACTTTCGTGCAATTGCTCCAAAAATATTATTTGCCTTTGGGATTTTATTTTATATTTTTCAAGAAAGATCAAAACCAAACAATAAAGCTTCTATTCCTTTACTAATGGCTCTAGGGATATGAACGGAAGAGGAGGCATCTCCTTTACTAATGGCTCTAGGGATATGAACGGAAGACGAGGCATCTCCTTCACTAATGGTTCTAGGGATATGAACGGAAGAAGAGGCATCTCCTTTACTAATGGCTCTAGGGATAAGAATGAAAGACGAGGCATCTCCTTTACTAATGGCTCTAGGGATATAAACGGAAGACGAGGCATCTCCTTTACTAATGGCTCCAGGGATATGAACGGTAGACGAGGCATCTCCTTTACTAATGGCTCTAGGGATATGAACGGAAGACGAGGCATCTCCTTTACTAATGGCTCTAGGGATATGAACGGTAGACGAGGCATCTCCTTTACTAATGGCTCTAGGGATATGAACGGAAGACGAGGCATCTCCTTTACTAATGGCTTTAGGGATATGAACGGAAGACGAGGCATCTCCTTTACTAATGGCTTTAGGGATATGAACGGAAGACGAGGCATCTCCTTTACTAATGGCTTTAGGGATATGAACGGAAGACGAGGCATCTCCTTTACTAATGGCTCAAGGGATATGAACGGTAGACGAGGCATCTCCTTTACTAATGGCTCTAGGGATATGAACGGAAGACGAGGAATCTCCTTTACTAATGGCTCTAGGGATATGAACGGTAGACGAGGCATCTCCTTTACTAATGGCTCTAGGGATATGAACGGAAGACGAGGCATCTCCTTTACCAATGGCTCTAGGGATATGAACGGAAGACGAGGCATCTCCTTTACTAATGGCTTTAGGGATATGAACGGAAGACGAGACATCTCCTTTACTAATGGCTCTAGGGATATGAACGGAAGAAGAGGCATCTCCTTTACTAATGGCTCTAGGGATATGATCGGAAGACGAGGCATCTCCTTTACTAATGGCTCTAGGGATATGAACGGAAGACGAGGCATCTCCTTTACTAATGGCTCTAGGGATATGAACGGAAGACGAGGCATCTCCTTTACTAATGGCTCTAGGGATATGAACGGAAGACGAGGCATCTCCTTTACTAATGGTTTTAGTGATATGAACGGAAGACGAGGCATCTCCTTTACTAATGGCTCTAGGGATATGAACGGAAGTCGAGGCATCTCCTTTACTAATAGCTCTAGGGATATGAACGGAAGACGAGGCATCTCCTTTACTAATGGCTCTAGGGATATGAACGGTAGACGAGGCATCTCCTTTACTAATGGTTCTAGGGATATGAGCGGAAGACGAGGCATCTCCTTTACTAATGGCTCTAGGGATATGAACGGAAGAAGAGGCATCTCCTTTACTAATGGCTCTAGGGATATGATCGGAAGACGAGGCATCTCCTTTACTAATGGCTCTAGGGATATGAACGGAAGACGAGGCATCTCCTTTACTAATGGCTCTAGGGATATGAACGGAAGACGAGGCATCTCCTTTACTAATGGCTCTAGGGATATGAACGGAAGACGAGGCATCTCCTTTACTAATGGTTTTAGTGATATGAACGGAAGACGAGGCATCTCCTTTACTAATGGCTCTAGGGATATGAACGGAAGTCGAGGCATCTCCTTTACTAATAGCTCTAGGGATATGAACGGAAGACGAGGCATCTCCTTTACTAATGGCTCTAGGGATATGAACGGTAGACGAGGCATCTCCTTTACTAATGGTTCTAGGGATATGAGCGGAAGACGAGGCATCTCCTTTACTAATGGCTCTAGGGATATGAACGGAAGACGAGGCATCTCCTTTACTAATGGCTCTAGGGATATGAACGGAAGACGAGGCATCTCCTTTACTAATGGCTCTAGGGATATGAACGGAAGATGAGGCATCTCCTTTACTAATGGCTCTAGGGATATGAACGGAAGAAGAGGCATCTCCTTTACTAATGGCTCTAGGGATATGAACGGAAGACGAGGCATCTCCTTTACTAATGGCTCTAGGGGTATGAACGGAAGACGAGGCATCTCCTTTACTAATGGCTCTAGGGATCTGAACGTAAGACGAGGCATCTCTTTTACTAATGGCTCTAGGGATATGAACGGAAGACGAGGCATCTCCTTTACTAATGGCTCTAGGGATATGAACGGTAGACGAGGCATCTCCTTTACTAATGGCTCTAGGGATATGAGCGGAAGACGAGGCATCTCCTTTACTAATGGCTCTAGGGATATGAACGGAAGTCGAGGCATCTCCTTTACTAATGGCTCTAGGGATATGAACGGAAGACGAGGCATCTCCTTTACTAATGGCTCTAGGGATATGAACGGTAGACGAGGCATCTCCTTTACTAATGGCTCTAGGGATATGAGCGGAAGACGAGGCATCTCCTTTACTAATGGCTCTAGGGATATGAATGAATGAATGAATGAATGAATGAATGAAAAAAAAACTTTATTCTGGGACTTCGTCCCATAAGAATAAAAATAAGTACAAAATAAACAATAAACAAATTTAACCTAAAAATATAAATATGAATAAAGAAAAACAAAAGTATAAAAGAACAAAACAAAAAAAGCAACTAATACAAATATTATATGTGAAGCCTTAAATAATAAAATGAAATATAAGTAAATATGTACATTCATTGGAATGGGGCAATGATGATACAATGATCAGAGGGGGATGGGAATAAAATTAAAGAGTTTAAATAAACAAATAAATATTAAAAAGTTGAATAAATATTAAAGGAATGGGGGCTATAAAAAGATATAAACTAGGAAAATGCATAAACACGAGAAAAAAACAGCAATATAATTTACAAAGGTAATCAGGTCTTCCTTGTGGTGAAATTTTAAGAAGCGTCTTCCTGGGAGGTTAGGAGAAAAGCAAAGAGGCGGGATTTAAAGACAGGTAAGGAAGGAGAGTGTCGAATGGAAAGAGGGATAGAGTTCCAGAAGGAGGAGGCTCGGGAGATGAAGGAACGGTCGAAGAAGGCTGTTTTATGAGTGGGAGGATAGAGATCGGAGGGACGGGAGCGGGTACCACGGGAATGGACAGCCGATTTAAACTGCAGGAGGTTGTAAATATAGGAAGGAGATTTGGAAGAAATGGTTTGGTAAAGGAAGGAACCTAGAAAATATTGTCGTCGAATTGATGGAAATAGCCACTTCAACTCGGAATACCGGTGTGAAATATGGGCATCCCTGGGGGTATCGAGGATAAATCTGAGAAAACTGTTCATTAATCGCTTAAGACGAACCTCAAGCTCCCCAGTGAGCCCTCCATAAACCAGGCAACCATAGTCGAAGTGGGGGAACACTAGAGAAGATACAAGAAGCTGACGTGTAGGAGTAGGGAGGAGGTGACGGGAACGGTTAAATAGTTTAAGGGTGGCTATGGAGCGACGAGTGATTAGGGATAAGTGATTTTTCCAGGATAGGTTTTGATCGAAAACAAGGCCCAGGTTCTTGGCAGTGGAAACATATTGAATAGGACTGGAGTCAATGGTGAAGGAAGGGAGGATAGGAGGGAGAGATTTCAAGAGGGGAGCTGAGCCTATCACTATCGCTTTGGACTTTTCAGCATTCATCAATAATTTGTTGGTCTTGGCCCAATCTGTGATCCTGTCCAAGTCTTCCTGAATTTTTCTTGCTGCTTCTAATAGCTCAGAGGGGGGGAAGGAAAGGTAGATTTGGGAATCATCGGCATACATGTGGAAGTTGCAAAATAGGATAGAGGATGGGAGATCATTTATGTAGGCTGCAAACAGTGTTGGGGATAGAGAGGATCCCTGTGCGACACCTCGGTCTAGTGTAAGGGAGGAGGATTGGGGTTTGTTTGGAATGGCTACTGATTGGGAGCGGTTAGAAATGAAGGATTGAAACCAGGTCAGAGCACTGTATGAACGGAAGACGAGGCATCTCCTTCACTAATGGTTCTAGGGATATGAACGGAAGAAGAGGCATCTTCTTTACTAATGGCTCTAGGGATAAGAATGAAAGACGAGGCATCTCCTTTACAAATGGCTCTAGGGATATGAACGGAAGACGAGGCATCTCCTTTACTAATGGCTCTAGGGATATGAACGGTAGACGAGGCATCTCCTTTACTAATGGCTCTAGGGATATGAACGGAAGACGAGGCATCTCCTTTACTAATGGCTCTAGGGATATGAACGGTAGACGAGGCATCTCCTTTACTAATGGCTCTAGGGATATGAACGGAAGACGAGGCATCTCCTTTACTAATGGCTTTAGGGATATGAACGGAAGACGAGGCATTTCCTTTACTAATGGCTTTAGGGATATGAACGGAAGACGAGGCATCTCCTTTACTAATGGCTTTAGGGATATGAACGGAAGACGAGGCATCTCCTTTACTAATGGCTCTAGGGATATGAACGGTAGACGAGGCATCTCCTTTACTAATGGCTCTAGGGATATGAACGGAAGACGAGGCATCTCCTTTACTAATGGCTCTAGGGATATGAACGGTAGACGAGGCATCTCCTTTACTAATGGCTCTAGGGATATGAACGGAAGACGAGGCATCTCCTTTACTAATGGCTCTAGGGATATGAACGGAAGAAGAGGCATCTCCTTTACTAATGGCTCTAGGGATATGATCGGAAGACGAGGCATCTCCTTTACTAATTGCTCTAGGGATATGAACGGAAGACGAGGCATCTCCTTTACTAATGGCTCTAGGAATATGAACGGAAGACGAGGCATCTCCTTTACTAATGGCTTCAGGGATATGAACGGAAGACGAGGCATCTCCTTTACTAATGGCTTTAGGGATATGAACGGAAGACGAGGCATCTCCTTTACTAATGGCTCTAGGGATATGAACGGAAGAAGAGGCATCTCCTTTACTAATGGCTCTAGGGATATGATCGGAAGACGAGGCATCTCCTTTACTAATGGGTCTAGGGATATGAACGGAAGACGAGGCATCTCCTTTACTAATGGCTCTAGGGATATGAACGGAAGACGAGGCATCTCCTTTACTAATGGCTCTAGGGATATGAACGGAAGATAAGGCATCTACTTTACTAATGGCTCTAGGGATATGAACGGAAGAAGAGGCATCTCCTTTACTAATGGCTCTAGGGATATGAACGGAAGACGAGGCATCTCCTTTACTAATGGCTCTAGGGGTATGAACGGAAGACGAGGCATCTCCTTTACTAATGGCTCTAGGGATCTGAACGGAAGACGAGGCATCTCCTTTACTAATGGCTCTTGGGATATGAACGGAAGACGAGGCATCTCCTTTACTAATGGCTCTAGGGATATGAACGGTAGACGAGGCATCTCCTTTACTAATGGCTCTAGGGATATGAACGGAAGACGAGGCATCTCCTTTACTAATGGCTCTAGGGATATGAACGGAAGACGAGGCATCTCCTTTACTAATGGCTTTAGGGATATGAACGGAAGACGAGACATCTCCTTTACTAATGGCTCTAGGGATATGAACGGAAGAAGAGGCATCTCCTTTACTAATGGCTCTAGGGATATGATCGGAAGACGAGGCATCTCCTTTACTAATTGCTCTAGGGATATGAACGGAAGACGAGGCATCTCCTTTACTAATGGCTCTAGGGATATGAACGGAAGACGAGGCATCTCCTTTACTAATGGCTCTAGGGATATGAACGGTAGACGAGGCATCTCCTTTACTAATGGTTCTAGGGATATGAGCGGAAGACGAGGCATCTCCTTTACTAATGGCTCTAGGGATATGAACGGAAGACGAGGCATCTCCTTTACTAATGGCTCTAGGGATATGAACGGAAGACGAGGCATCTCCTTTACTAATGGCTCTAGGGATATGAACGGAAGATGAGGCATCTCCTTTACTAATGGCTCTAGGGATATGAACGGAAGAAGAGGCATCTCCTTTACTAATGGCTCTAGGGATATGAACGGAAGACGAGGCATCTCCTTTACTAATGGCTCTAGGGATATGAACGGAAGACGAGGCATCTCCTTTACTAATGACTCTAGGGATATGAACGGTAGACGAGGCATCTCCTTTACTAATGGTTCTAGGGATAAGAGCGGAAGACGAGGCATCTCCTTTACTAATGGCTCTAGGGATATGAATGAATGAATGAATGAAAAAAAAACTTTATTCTGGGACTTCGTCCCATAAGAATAAAAATAAGTACAAAATAAACAATAAACAAATTTAACCTAAAAATATAAATATGAATAAAGAAAAACAAAAGTATAAAAGAACAAAACAAAAAAAGCAACTAATACAAATATTATATGTGAAGCCTTAAATAATAAAATGAAATATAAGTAAATATGTACATTCATTGGAATGGGGCAATGATGATACAATGATCAGAGGGGGATGGGAATAAAATTATAGAGTTTAAATAAACAAATAAATATTAAAAAGTTGAATAAATATTAAAGGAATGGGGGCTATAAAGAGATATAAACTAGGAAAATGCATAAACACGAGAAAAAAACAGCAATATAATTTACAAAGGTAATCAGGTCTTCCTTGTGGTGAAATTTTAAGAAGCGTCTTCCTGGGAGGATAGGAGAAAAGCAAAGAGGCGGGATTTAAAGACAGGTAAGGAAGGAGAGTGTCGAATGGAAAGAGGGATAGAGTTCCAGAAGGAGGAGGCTCGGGAGATGAAGGAACGGTCGAAGAAGGCTGTTTTATGAGTGGGAGGATAGAGATCGGAGGGACGGGAGCGGGTATCACGGGAATGGACAGCCGATTTAAACTGCAGGAGGTTGTAAATATAGGAAGGAGATTTGGAAGAAATGGTTTGGTAAAGGAAGGAACCTAGAAAATATTGTCGTCGAATTGATGGAAATAGCCACTTCAACTCGGAATACCGGTGAGAAATATGGGCATCCCTGGGGGTATCGAGGATAAATCTGAGAAAACTGTTCATTAATCGCTTAAGACGAACCTCAAGCTCCCCAGTGAGCCCTCCATAAACCAGGCAACCATAGTCGAAGTGGGGGAACACTAGAGAAGATACAAGAAGCTGACGTGTAGGAGTAGGGAGGAGGTGACGGGAACGGTTAAATAGTTTAAGGGTGGCTATGGAGCGACGAGTGATTAGGGATAAGTGATTTTTCCAGGATAGGTTTTGATCGAAAACAAGGCCCAGGTTCTTGGCAGTGGAAACATATTGAATAGGACTGGAGTCAATGGTGAAGGAAGGGAGGATAGGAGGGAGAGATTTCAAGACGGGAGCTGAGCCTATCACTATCGCTTTGGGCTTTTCAGCATTCATCAATAATTTGTTGGTCTTGGCCCAAGCTGTGATCCTGTCCAAGTCTTCCTGAATTTTTCTTGCTGCTTCTAATAGCTCAGAGGGGGGGAAGGAAAGGTAGATTTGGGAATCATCGGCATACATGTGGAAGTTGCAAAATAGGATAGAGGATGGGAGATCATTTATGTAGGCTGCAAACAGTGTTGGGGGTAGAGAGGATCCCTGTGCGACACCTCGGTCTAGTGTAAGGGAGGAGGATTGGGGTTTGTTTGGAATGGCTACTGATTGGGAGCGGTTAGAAATGAAGGATTGAAACCAGGTCAGAGCACTGTATGAACGGAAGACGAGGCATCTCCTTTACTAATGGCTCTAGGGATATGAACGGAAGAAGAGGCATCTCCTTTACTAATGGCTCTAGTGATATGAACGGAAGGCGAGGCATCTCCTTTACTAATGGCTCTACGGATATAAACGGAAGACGAGGCATCTCCTTTACTAATGGCTCTAGGGATATGAACGGAAGACGGGGCATCTCCTTTACTAATGGCTCTAGTGATATGAACGGAAGACGAGGCATCTCCTTTACTAATGGCTCTAGGGATATGAACGGTAGACGAGGCATCTCCTTTACTAATGGATCTAGGGATATGAGCGGAAGACGAGGCATCTCCTTTACTAATGGCTCTAGGGATATGAACGGAAGACGAGGCATCTCCTTTACTAATGGCTCTAGGGATATGAACGGAAGACGAGGCATCTCCTTTACTAATGGCTCTAGGGATATGAACGGAAGACGAGGCATCTCCTTTACTAATGGCTCTAGGGATATGAACGGAAGACGAGGCATCTCCTTTACTAATGGCTCTAGGGATATGAACGGAAGAATGGCTCTAGGGATATGAACGGAAGACGAGGCATCTCCTTTACTAATGGCTCTAGGGATATGAACGGAAGACGAGGCATCTCCTTTACTAATGGCTCTAGGGATATGAACGGAAGAATCGCTCTAGGGATATGAACGGAAGACGAGGCATCTCCTTTACTAATGGCTCTAGGGATATGAACGGAAGAAGAGGCATCTCCTTTACTAATCGCTCTAGGGATATGAACGGAAGACGAGGCATCTCCTTTACTAATGGCTCTAGGGATATGAACGGAAGAAGAGGCATCTCCTTTACTAATGGCTCTAGGGCTATGAACGGAAGAAGAGGCATCTCCTTTACTAATGGCTCTAGTGATATGAACGGAAGGCGAGGCATCTCCTTTACTAATGGCTCTAGGGATATGAACGGAAGACGAGGCATCTCCTTTACTAATGGCTCTAGGAATATGAACGGAAGACGGGGCATCTCCTTTACTAATGGCTCTAGTGATATGAACGGAAGACGAGGCATCTCCTTTACTAATGGCTCTAGGGATATGAACGGAAGACGAGGCATCTCCTTTACTAATGGCTCTAGGGATATGAACGGAAGACGAGGCATCTCCTTTACTAATGGCTCTAGGGATATGAACGGAAGATGAGGCATCTCCTTTACTAATGGCTCTAGGGATATGAATGGAAGATGAGGCATGTCCTTTACTAATGGCTCTAGGGATATGAACGGAAGACGGGGCATCTCCTTTACTAATGGGTCTAGGGATATGAACGGAAGACGAGGCATCTCCTTTACTAATGGCTCTAGGTATATGAACGGAAGACGAGGCATCTCCTTTACTAATGGCTCTAGGGATATGAACGGAAGATGAGGCATCTCCTTTACTAATGGCTCTAGGGATATGAACGGAAGATGAGGCATCTCCTTTACTAATGGCTCTAGGGATATGAATGGAAGATGAGGCATCTCCTTTACTAATGGCTCTAGGGATATGAACGGAAGATGAGGCATCTCCTTTACTAATGGCTCTAGGGATATGAACGGAAGATGAGGCATCTCCTTTACTAATGGCTCTAGGGATATGAATGGAAGATGAGGCATCTCCTTTACTAATGGCTCTAGGGATATGAACGGAAGACGAGGCTTCTCCTTTACTAATGGCTTTAGGGATATGAACGGAAGACGAGGCATCTCCTTTACTAATGGCTCTAGGGATATGAACGGAAGATGAGGCATCTCCTTTACTAATGGCTCTAGGGATATGAACGGAAGATGAGGCATCTCCTTTACTAATGGCTCTAGGGATATGAATGGAAGATGAGGCATCTCCTTTACTAATGGCTCTAGGGATATGAACGGAAGACGAGGCTTCTCCTTTACTAATGGCTTTAGGGATATGAACGGAAGATGAGGCATCTCCTTTGCTAATGGCTCTAGGGATATGAACGGAAGACGAGGCATCTCCTTAACTAATGGCTCTAGGGATATGAACGGAAGATGAGGCATCTCCTTTGCTAATGGCTCTAGGGATATGAACGGAAGACGAGGCATCTCCTGCGATACGGACTATATATTTAAGCACTTTCCTCCGAAGGAAAGTAGCTATTGAGGTTGCACTCATGACGGAATTTTTGAAAAATTTCTTCTAATCTCTAATCTATATCGATCCTACCTAGTAGACACCGAAAATGACCCCCCTTAAAATGTATATATATATGCATATATATGTGTGTGTGTGTGTGTGTGTGTCTGTTAACACGATAGCGGCCAGAGTTTGTGTTTCTTCGCCACGAAACTTGGTATGTAGCATTCAATTAGCAAACGATTGAACGAGTTCGTTAACCACCAAAATCGGTCCCCGGAAGGTGGGGGGGGGGGGGGGGGGGTTTACCCCGAACCCAAAACACTAATTTGACCATGTCAGCCCTAATATTTGTTATATTTCAACGAAACTTGGTATTCTTAGTGGTAATATAGAGAGAAAAGTGAGATATAAAAATAAACTAAATCGGTTCATAAGGAGGGGGGGGGGGTTTACTCCGGACCCACAATACCGATTCGCCACTACCAGCCGTGATTTTTGGTATATTTTGACGTAACTCAGTATTCGTAGTGGTAATCTACAGGTAAATATGTGTTGTAAAAATAAACTAAATCGGTTCATTAGGAGGGGGGGGGGGTTTAGTCCGGACCCAAATTACTAATATACTCATACCGGTCGTAATTTCTGCTGTATTGTAATGAAACGCGGTATACGTCGTGGGTAACTCATGAGAAAGAAGTGTTGTAAAAATGAGCTGAATCGGTCAATCGGAAAGGGGGGTTTACTTTGTAATATATTTCAATTGAAAAGCCCGCCAGACGTAGGTTCACAAAGCCGCCGCAAGGAGCGCTTTCTACCACTAGAGGGACTGTATCATGTTCCTGCGTTAGATCAAAATACGATAATATGAGGTCTTTTGTATTTATTACGTAGTGTAGTAGGTACCATGTGTAAAAATAACTCTGGAAGCAAATTGATAATTGATCAGTTACTCATTACAAAATTAAAAGAGAACTATTCATGTTTTTATTTTATTTATGTAGGATATTTTAAGCAAATTGTTCTGGAAAGCAGTCTACACTACCCAAATTCTGAGGAAAGTGCTTAGTTATGCAGCTCCTGCGTGACGGACTTTTACATTCTTCATTTTGCCAGAAAACTTGTTCTACTCAAGAGACAATTTCCAAACCGTTCCTCAAGGAAGAGTACTTAGTGCATATGATAAGGTTATGTTGTGCCATTTATTGCTCCTCTACATAAATTTTCATATAGATTGAACAAAAGGTGCAAAAAAGCAGTTAAATAAATCGGGTTTCTATTTGAGTTTGTCCAAATTGGAACAGGGCATTACAAGAAAACACGCAAAAATACCTCAAAAACATGGATTCTTTTAGCAACGGTGTCTAATTTCCCATAGGTTGACCCATCCTAGTGACCTGTAACGCACTCATGACCGGGCGGTCGCCTACTATTAGCAAGCCCCCTAGCGGTGCATGCAACCTGTTGATCGAATCACCGCTAGTAAGCCCCTAGGGGCAGGACTGAGCTAATTCTGTTGACAGCTCTCGTAGGGCAATGGTTGAGTGAGCTGTCTCTGGTTGCGAGATTGTGGGATCAACCACTTAGGATACCTACACGCGAACACGACTCTTAGTAACGTTGTCATGATGTCATTTATATACACCCTGATGATTTAATTCGCTTTTTAGCTCTCTCCGAAGGAATGTGCCTTTTGAGGTTGCACTCATTTTTTTCATGTATTTATTGCATAAAATGTGTCCCCATTGCAAGGTGTTGGCTTTATATAATGCTTTTAGTCCAATATTGTTCTTTTTTTTGTGTGTTTATCGGAGTATCAACAATTTGGTTATTAACGCCGGGCTATCTACAGGTTGCTATCCTTCTATAATGCCAACAGCACGTGGTCGGTCACCCATTCACGTACTGGCCACGCCCGACGTTGCTTAACTTCGGTGATCAACGGGAACCGGTGTATTCAACGTGGTAATGTCCGTTGGCCCTACATTAGTTATATATTCATAAGCATTCACAAACCCAAACACATATTTTCTATTTAGATAAGTCATAGATTTGAATAATAATACTGTAAGAAATATTAAAATTTAACTAAAAATCTACCATATCAGTCATGACTGAAGCCGCAGGGGGCTTGGTGTTTATTTACTTTCCTACCATATCAGTCATGACTGAAGCTACAGGGGGCTTGGTGTTTATTTACTTTCCTACCATATCAGTCATGACTGAAGCCGCAGGGGGCTTGGTGTTTATTTACTTTCCTACCATATCAGTCATGACTGAAGCCGCAGGGGGCTTGGTGTTTATTTACTTTCCTACCATATCAGTCATGACTGAAGCCGCAGGGGGCTTGGTGTTTATTTACTTTCCTACCATATCAGTCATGACTGAAGCCGCAGGGGGCTTGGTGTTTATTTACTTTCCTACCATATCAGTCATGACTGAAGCTGCAGGGGGCTTGGTGTTTATTTACTTTCCTACCATATCAGTCATGACTGAAGCTGCAGGGGGCTTGGTGTTTATTTACTTTCCTACCATATCAGTCATGACTGAAGCCGCAGGGGGCTTGGTGTTTATTTACTTTCCTACCATATCAGTCATGACTGAAGCTGCAGGGGGCTTGGTGTTTATTTACTTTCCTACCATATCAGTCATGACTGAAGCCGCAGGGGGCTTGGTGTTTATTTACTTTCCTACCATATCAGTCATGACTGAAGCTGCAGGGGGCTTGGTGTTTATTTACTTTCCTACCATATCAGTCATGACTGAAGCCGCAGGGGGCTTGGTGTTTATTTACTTTCCTACCATATCAGTCATGACTGAAGCTGCAGGGTGCTTGGTGTTTATTTACTTTCCTACCATATCAGTCATGACTGAAGCTGCAGGGGGCTTGGTGTTTATTTACTTTCCTACCATATTAGTCATGACTGAAGCCGCAGGGGGCTTGGTGTTTATTTACTTTCCTACCATATCAGTCATGACTGAAGCTGCAGGGTGCTTGGTGTTTATTTACTTTCCTACCATATCAGTCATGACTGAAGCTGCAGGGGGCTTGGTGTTTATTTACTTTCCTACCATATTAGTCATGACTGAAGCCGCAGGGGGCTTGGTGTTTATTTACTTTCCTACCATATCAGTCATGACTGAAGCTACAGGGGGCTTGGTGTTTATTTACTTTCCTACCATATAGTCATGACTGAAGCTACAGGGGGCTTGGTGTTTATTTACTTTCCTACCATATCAGTCATGACTGAAGCCGCAGGGGGCTTGGTGTTTATTTACTTTCCTACCATATCAGTCATGACTGAAGCTGCAGGGGGCTTGGTGTTTATTTACTTTCCTACCATATCAGTCATGACTGAAGCCGCAGGGGGCTTGGTGTTTATTTACTTTCCTACCATATCAGTCATGACTGAAGCTACAGGGGGCTTGGTGTTTATTTACTTTCCTACCATATAGTCATGACTGAAGCTACAGGGGGCTTGGTGTTTATTTACTTTCCTACCATATCAGTCATGACTGAAGCCGCAGGGGGCTTGGTGTTTATTTACTTTCCTACCATATCAGTCATGACTGAAGCCGCAGGGGGCTTGGTGTTTATTTACTTTCCTACCATATCAGTCATGACTGAAGCCGCAGGGGGCTTGGTGTTTATTTACTTTCCTACCATATCAGTCATGACTGAAGCCGCAGGGGGCTTGGTGTTTATTTACTTTCCTACCATATCAGTCATGACTGAAGCTGCAGGGGGCTTGGTGTTTATTTACTTTCCTACCATATCAGTCATGACTGAAGCTACAGGGGGCTTGGTGTTTATTTACTTCCCTACCATATCAGTCATGACTGAAGCCGCAGGGGGCTTGGTGTTTATTTACTTTCCTACCATATCAGTCATGACTGAAGCCGCAGGGGGCTTGGTGTTTATTTACTTTCCTACCATATCAGTCATGACTGAAGCCGCAGGGGGCTTGGAGTTTATTTACTTTCCTACCATATCAGTCATGACTGAAGCCGCAGGGGGCTTGGTGTTTATTTACTTCCCTACCATATCAGTCATGACTGAAGCCGCAGGGGGCTTGGTGTTTATTTACTTTCCTACCATATCAGTCATGACTGAAGCCGCAGGGGGCTTGGTGTTTATTTACTTTCCTACCATATCAGTCATGACTGAAGCTGCAGGGGGCTTGGTGTTTATTTACTTTCCTACCATATCAGTCATGACTGAAGCCGCAGGGGGCTTGGTGTTTATTTACTTTCCTACCATATCAGTCATGACTGATGCTGCAGGGGGCTTGGTGTTTATTTACTTTCCTACCATATCAGTCATGACTGAAGCCGCAGGGGGCTTGGTGTTTATTTACTTTCCTACCATATCAGTCATGACTGATGCTGCAGGGGGCTTGGTGTTTATTTACTTTCCTACCATATCAGTCATGACTGAAGCCGCAGGGGGCTTGGTGTTTATTTACTTTCCTACCATATCAGTCATGACTGAAGCTGCAGGGGGCTTGGTGTTTATTTACTTTCCTACCATATCAGTCATGACTGAAGCTACAGGGGGCTTGGTGTTTATTTACTTCCCTACCATATTAGTCATGACTGAAGCTGCAGGGGGCTTGGTGTTTATTTACTTCCCTACCATATCAGTCATGACTGAAGCCGCAGGGGGCTTGGTGTTTATTTACTTTCCTACCATATCAGTCATGACTGAAGCTGCAGGGGGCTTGGTGTTTATTTACTTCCCTACCATATCAGTCATGACTGAAGCTGCAGGGGGCTTGGTGTTTATTTACTTTCCTACCATATCAGTCATGACTGAAGCTGCAGGGGGCTTGGTGTTTATTTACTTTCCTACCATATCAGTCATGACTGAAGCCGCAGGGGGCTTGGTGTTTATTTACTTCCCTACCATATCAGTCATGACTGAAGCCGCAGGGGGCTTGGTGTTTATTTACTTTCCTACCATATCAGTCATGACTGAAGCCGCAGGGGGCTTGGTGTTTATTTACTTTCCTACCATATCAGTCATGACTGAAGCTGCAGGGGGCTTGGTGTTTATTTACTTTCCTACCATATCAGTCATGACTGAAGCCGCAGGGGGCTTGGTGTTTATTTACTTTCCTACCATATCAGTCATGACTGATGCTGCAGGGGGCTTGGTGTTTATTTACTTTCCTACCATATCAGTCATGACTGAAGCCGCAGGGGGCTTGGTGTTTATTTACTTTCCTACCATATCAGTCATGACTGATGCTGCAGGGGGCTTGGTGTTTATTTACTTTCCTACCATATCAGTCATGACTGAAGCCGCAGGGGGCTTGGTGTTTATTTACTTTCCTACCATATCAGTCATGACTGAAGCTGCAGGGGGCTTGGTGTTTATTTACTTTCCTACCATATCAGTCATGACTGAAGCTACAGGGGGCTTGGTGTTTATTTACTTCCCTACCATATTAGTCATGACTGAAGCTGCAGGGGGCTTGGTGTTTATTTACTTCCCTACCATATCAGTCATGACTGAAGCCGCAGGGGGCTTGGTGTTTATTTACTTTCCTACCATATCAGTCATGACTGAAGCTGCAGGGGGCTTGGTGTTTATTTACTTTCCTACCATATCAGTCATGACTGAAGCTACAGGGGGCTTGGTGTTTATTTACTTTCCTACCATATCAGTCATGACTGAAGCTGCAGGGGGCTTGGTGTTTATTTACTTTCCTACCATATCAGTCATGACTGAAGCTACAGGGGGCTTGGTGTTTATTTACTTTCCTACCATATCAGTCATGACTGAAGCTGCAGGGGGCTTGGTGTTTATTTACTTTCCTACCATATCAGTCATGACTGAAGCTGCAGGGGGCTTGGTGTTTATTTACTTTCCTACCATATCAGTCATGACTGAAGCCGCAGGGGGCTTGGTGTTTATTTACTTTCCTACCATATCAGTCATGACTGAAGCCGCAGGGGGCTTGGTGTTTATTTACTTTCCTACCATATCAGTCATGACTGAAGCTGCAGGGGGCTTGGTGTTTATTTACTTTCCTACCATATCAGTCATGACTGAAGCTGCAGGGGGCTTGGTGTTTATTTACTTTCCTACCCTATCAGTCATGACTGAAGCCGCAGGGGGCTTGGTGTTTATTTACTTTCCTACCATATCAGTCATGTAATTTTCTTATATGTGGTTGCACCTTTTGAATGAAATATCGCAACTTTCGTGAGATTCCCATCTACCTAACGAAAAGAAGAATGTTTGTGCGTTCCGTTAAAACATTAAAAATGAAAAACCATTATTTCGTGATAAGTTATTTGTTTTTGTAGCCGCTCTGAATTTTCTTTGAGAAGGTTTTCCACAAGGTACATGAGATGTTATAGGAAATTTAATGCAGATTTTGTAAAATGCCATCAGAATTAAATTTTCCCTTGGCGTGAACGATAAATAGCGCAAAAATGGTTAGAAACTAGAGTTCTGACGAAAAAGCACGGAAACGCCTCCATCTAGGGAAATAATGGATGTAACATTAACACCAAAATTTCTCCTTGTTGGCATTCAATTACACTTTAGTTGGCTTACACTCCCCTCAAGTATGGCGATTTCCTTTCGGACCACCCTGTATACATTAGCGTAAAATGGGGTCACATTAGTACCATGTGTTGAAATTGGTACAAACCTATTCTTCTAGGATATTTTAATTTAACTGATACCAAAGGGTCGATAATTGCCCGAAGAGTGCGAACAGACAAATATATACCAACACATATTTATTTGTATGTGTGTTCGATCTCAGACAAATACAGTGGAACATGGATAATTCGAGCTTCGATAATTCGAAATCGTGGTTAATTCGAATATTTCTCTCGGTCACTAGAATTTAGGGCATAAACAATGTTAAAAAATCGTGGTTAATTCGAATACAATTTTGGATAATTCGAATTTTTGACGAGTCTTTACCTCCAATGGGAAGTGTTCGATCTTAAATATCGTGAAAATATTCTCCACTCGGGAAAGACGGATAGTAAGATACGGACGTAGCAATGATACGGATGATGCAAAGTGGTGGGTCGCGCTTCCTCCCTTCCAGGGGTTGTAGTTACATACACCATCCTGTCGTTTTAGCGCGGTTCCGCCCTCCCCCATAGGGAGGAACCGCGCTTATAGGGTTGATACAATGAAACAATCCGGAAGTGCCGACTAGAAAATTTCGCGTTTCAGAACCCCTAGAGACCGAAAATAACGGTGGTTCAAATTTGTATATATATATATATGTATATATTTATTTATATATATATATATATATATATATATATATATATATATTTGTCTGTTCGCTCTCTAGATAGAAGACGAATGGTCCGATTTTGATAAAATTTGGTACAAAAATCCAAAAATCCTTCGTCCAATTTGAAAGGTCAAGTTCGTTAACCAGCAAAATCCGCCTACTGGAAGATGGCGTTTGGGGCGAAATTCGCGCAAAAAAAATCGTAACGCTTACGTTTTTGAGTTCATAAGCTTGTAAGTACTCGTTTTATATGATTCCTGGGCTAGGAAAACGAATGAAACCATTTTGAAGGCGATCGCTTTAACCGTTTTCGAGAAAATTGGAAAAATAGTTTTTGAATACAGTTTTTGGTTTGGGTACTTAGAATTACGGGATTCAGTTGAAACTTTATCTGCATGTTCTACTTTCATTAAAACTAATATGTTGAAAGTTTTGTTACGTTTGGAGTTAAGGAAGGGTTAGAATAAAATATTTTATGAACAGACATGAAAAGTTTTGGGAAGTTCGTATACTTTCATTAATATCTCGAACACGGTTGGGAAATCGTGGTAAGTGGATAGAAACTATTTGAAAGCTTACTAAATTCTCTACAAAAAAGATTCTAAAACTATTTTTGATTAGGTTATGTCAATCGGAGAAATAAGTGCTTAAAACTTCAAATACGTCTGTTTTGTTCTTATGAACGGGTTTTTGTCGTTCTTGTTGTAATTTTTGTCTCCTTCCCTTCGTTTTTTATTGCTTTTTATTTTTGTAATTTCTTATGTTGCAAAAATTTTGTGTGTAAAACAGGATATGAAAAATGAGGCCAATTTTCTGTTGCTAGAAATAATATAAATTTTGGGAACTTTCATTAATATCTCGAAAACTGTTGAGAATTTTGGTAAACGGAAGAATACCATTAGAAAGCTTTTAAAATGCTCTACATAAAAGGTTCTAATGAAAGTTTTGATTAGACGATGTCAATCGGAGAAATAAGAGCTTAAAGCTTTAAAGTAATTGATTTCGCTTATTCGAAGTGTTCTTTTTGTCTGTATTTTATTCCTTGTTATTTTTTAATTGCTTATAGTTGGATAATGTATTCGAAAATAAAACAGGTTAAGTAAAATAACAAAAACAATTTATTGTTAGAAATATAGAGTTCCAAGATTCCAAGACCTTGTAACTAGCGGGACGGTTTCTAGTGTTGCCGACCCTTCCAAGTAAGATTGTAAATCCTACCTTTCAAGACTGGTGGAACCAAAATATAACTGTCAGGGTTCGGTCACTGCTACTTAATAAAACTACATTTTATCGTAAAAATGGTTTTATTGTGCCGACGTTTCGGCTTGAACTTCAAGCCTTCATCAGGGCTGTAAATACAAGTAGGACATATTTAACACTAATATATGCACATATCTATGTAAATATACCTAACATATATATATATATATATATATACATATATAATATATATATATTTATATATATGCATATACACATACACATATACACGCACACATATGTACGTATATATGCCCACATACATACACATATGGGGTATGTATTATTAAGTAGCAGTGACCTAACCCGGACAATCCCTACCTTGCATCATCAACGGTCAACGATCTCCTCTCAACAAAATAATGACTGCTTCTATTTTAATCTTTCGAAATTAGACTATGGGTAAGAACGGAACCGCGCTAAGATGAGGCAGTTCCTGCGAGTCGGACTTTATTATCCTAGAATTCTCTTTCACCATCCTATCGTTTTATCCTAGAATTCTTTCCCATCATCCCTCCCATCTCATTTCTTATTCAGTTATAACTCAATCAGAGCCTAGATCTGTTGTATTGTTTGTGCCTTGAATTTCTTGTGTACAGTGCAGTTCTGTGAGTTCTTGATTTAGGATGTGGAAGCCTAGAAGTTATAAAACTTTAACGTTGCCAAAGAAAATAGCTGTGATTAAAGAAGTTGAAAAAGGAATGAAGAAAAAATCTGAAATTGCCAAGGCTTTCCTCCTAACACTTTACCACCTTACCTGAAAAATAAAGAAAAAAATCCTGGCCATGAAAATGACTTTTTTCAAAACAATAGACTTTTATTTTTACTTTTTCAAAAAATTATTTATTACTTATGTACGTAATCATCAATTTATGAAATGTTTGTTATTGTCTAAATAAAATGTATGTTTTTTTTTAATTTAAAAAATGTGAAAATATGAAATTCGATTTTTTACCCCTTTATATTCACAAAATTTTTTAATTCGAATTTTGGATAATTCGAACTTTTTTATCGGTCCCTAGAGGTTTGAATTATCCAAGTTCTACTGTATATAAGCTATATAGGTTTGCACCGATTTCACTAAATTTTCCAAATGTGACCCCCATTTTACGATATCATTTACATCATCATCAATGTAAGAACAAAAAAAGTTGAAAGTAATTTTTCTAATACAATCAAATTATCGAAGGTCTGACCTGCAACATATTTCAATCCTCAGAGTCTGATTTTAATTTTAAAAAAAGTTGGTTATAAATGGTCTCGGGTCAAACTTCAGAACACTACGTACAACAGCTTAGCTCAGCAATCTTCCTGAAATGTTTTTAATATATTCTCTATTAGGGTTGCCAGGAAGCTTTTCTCCAAAGTCAAGAATTTATTCATCCCTGAACAATATCCTTTGGAGGGAGGCGCGAGGAATTTCGGTAGATAATTGAAGGTCATATATTTATTTAGAGGTGAGCCCTTTGAAAATTTCACGCTTCGGATAAAATTTCGCGCCAAAATTATACCCTGCTAAGAGTTCCCGGGCTAAAAGAGTTTTCACATTTCCAGGTTGGAAACCCGTTAAGAGCTAACGGGATTTGCGGGTTTGGGGACGGGATTATCCCGGAATTAGTCACCTCCACCTTAAAATGGCATAAATCCCTTCGCCCCCCAACTCGTAATGGGGGGGGGAGAGCAATTTCCGATGCAATATATAGTCACGGCTATTATCGTAAGCTAGTTATCAACGTGATTAATTCACCGCTAGTAACCAGTGATTTTACACCAATACACCTATATAATGTTTGAATACCGTGTATAATTACTACAATAACATATTTCAAATATATTGTATGACTATATAAGACATTCATAAAACACATTGTTGTAGAATATTATCACATGACATAATTACCTTGGTGTTCATATCGTCGATACAAATGCAAACTAACGAATATGAAAAAATTCATCTTTCATTGTCTATCTTTAATAATTTCTGCTGGACTTATTTACGGCAAATTTTTCAATCTGACTTCACTCTATTAAAGGGAAAGTATTCCACTATCAAAAGGTCAAATCTGCCGAATATTTGACTGTCCAAAAAAAAGTTATGAATAAATACTTTTCCACTCTGAAAAGTGGTGATTTTCATATTCGTTAGTTTGCTTTTGTATCGACGATATAAAACATTTATTTATTTTATTTATTAAAATTTTAACGTCCATTATTATTAACTACGAATTTTTGGACGGGTTATCTACAGGTTACCACCCTTTTCTAGCCAGGATAGGGCTGATGCTTTTTCTTTTTTCGAAAGAAAAGCCACCATCCCTAGTAGGAATCGAACCCACGACCTTTGGCACGGAGTGATAAGTGCTCACGCCCAAAAACATTTATAGAACACACAATTCTCCAAAACATATTTAAAAAAAATACCGTTTTCTATTTTATTATTTATCAATTGAAAAACTCCCACGGAAACGACATCATCGCCTGAAGATTCAAGCACTGTTTTATCCTATTTAAAGATAGATTTCGCTGTACTCTCTGGACTGTCACAGTCCCGGGCTCTGGAGATTGTAGACGCCCTCCCGGGGGAGGGGCGAGCACAACTCCCATTAGAGCCTTGCATGGTTAAGTTTCCCCTGTTAAAGCATTTTTACAAGGAGAGCAGTGCAGCGGTGTCGCGGTGGTTCTGGGCTCGGACGGTGCCCTTTCCGCGGTGTGGGCTGGAGGCTTATAGATTTTTTTTTGTTTTGTTTAATTTTTCTTTTTCCCTTTTTCTTCTTTAATTCAATTATTCATTTTCTATATAATAAAATTAAAAAATGTATTTAAGATTTATTTAAGAGATTCCTTCCTTTCGTTGGGTGCCCATGACCTCCCGCGGTTGAATACACCCTTCAGAACGATAAAAAAAAAAAAAAGATAGATTTTTAACTGTTTAGTAGAAAATTTATTAGATTTTGGAATAAAAACATTCCATTCATAACGATTTCACAACCGTTTTCAAAACATTTAAGGAAAACCCAAACGTTGATGAAATATATTTTTGAATTTGTAACACAACTCGAAACTTAGTCACAATATATTCTATCTTAGTTTTAACGAATGGGGGATATTTAATAAAAGCCATTGTGATCCTTTAGAACATAACGTCCCTGCCATATCTATCGAATATGAAAATCGGAGCAATCTATTCAAAACATTGACCAAGTAATATATTGAAAAATGGACTTATTCAATCCTTTATTTAAGGCATTTCCGGCTATTCTAAAGGGGTTAGAGTTGCGACAATTTGCGACAAGCCGTATCGTCCACAATCCAAGAGCAAAATATCGAATCTAAAACGAGACGTTTCATATTTAATAGTTCAACATGGTGGAGACAATATCGTCCTTTCCATGTCAAAGTATCAACCATTGAAGACCATTTTAGCGCGGTTACTCCGAAGGAAAGTAGCTATTGAGGTTGTACTCATGACGGAATTTTTGAAAAATTTCTTCAAATCTTTATCGATCCTACCTAGTAGACACCAAAAATGACCCCCGTTAAAATTTATATATATATATATATATATATATATATATATATATATATATATATATATATATATATGTGTGTGTCTGTTAACACGATAGCGGCCGGAGTTTTTGTTTTTTCTTCACGAAACGTTGTATATAGCGTTTAATTAGCAAACGATTGAACGAGTTCTTTAACCACCAAAATCGGTCCACCGGAAGGGGGGGTTTACCTCGGACCCAAAACACTAATTTGACCATGCCAGCCGTAGTTTTTGTTACATTTCAACGAAACTCGGTATTCGTTATGTTGATCTAAAGAGTGAAATACGTTGTAAACATAAAATATTTATTTAATATATTTGATTGATTTTAAGAGCTCGCGAACATAGCGACTTGCTCTTTTTTAATGTTGGCGGTAGAATCTTATCTCATAATTGTATATTAAGAAATTCAAACATTCAGGGTTTTGTGGAAATTTAAATAGCTCTTGCTTGAAAGTTTAAAAAATTGTTATGCATCAAGTAATTCCTTTTTTTAAAGTTTCAGGAATGTGTCCATTACTAGACTTCACGTTAAGTCATACATGTTTTAATACATTCTACTATGCTAAATGAAATTGTAAATATTTGAGTCTTTAAGGTGAGTGAGTAATAAACATAAAATAAATTGGTTCATTAGGAGGGGGGGGGTTTACTCTGGACCCACATTACCAATTTGCCACTACCAGCCGTAATTTTTGTTACATTTCAACGAAACTCGGTATTCGTGGTGGTAATTAACAGAGAAAAATGGGCTGTAAAAATAAACTAAATCGGGTTATTTGAAGGGGGGGGGGGTTTACCCCGGACCTGAAGTACTAATATACTCATACCGGTCGTAATTACTGCTGTAATGTAACTAAACGCGGTATACGTCCTGGGTATCTCATGAGAATGAAGTGTTGTAAAAATGAAGTAAAGCGGTCTATTGGAAAGGAGGGTTTACTTTAAACTCTGATTCATTAGAATTAGCCAGCCAGACGTAGGTTGACAAAGCCGCCGCGAGGAGCGCTATCTACCCCTGGGGGGACTGTGTCCTGTTCCTGCGTCAGATCAAAAGACGGAAAATGAAGTTTTTGTGTATTTATTAAGTAGTACAGTATCATGTATTAACATAACTCTGGAATCAAATTATTTACAAAATTAATAATTGAACAGTCCTCATAAGAAATGTAAATGAGCAGAACTATTCAAGTTTTTATTTTATTTGTATAGGTTATTTACAGCAAATTATTCAATAATGTAGTCTACACTACAAAAATTATGAGGTAAGTGCTTAGTTATTCAGCTCCTGACGGACTTTTTCAATATATATCTTCCTAAATGGATAGAATACCTTCTTTACTATTTTGCTCCAATTTTCATATTCGATAGTCTGACCTGGTGGGGACGATATTTGGGTGGGCACGGAAAAAAAAAAAAAAAAAAAAAAAAAATATTACACTACTCACACTCATTCCAATTGTAGAAAATCTAGTGAGATGAGGTTTGTCGTTTGCTCCTGCGGAATCAAGGGAGCGAGCAAGCCGAGTGTTTAATTACAGTCTACTCACACTCAGTCCAAATGAGGAAGATCGAGTGAGATGAGGTTTGTCGTTTGCTCCTGCGGAATCAAGGGAGCGAGCAAGCCGAGTGTTTAATTACAGTCTACTCACACTCAGTCCAAATGAGGAAGATCGAGTGAGATGTGGTTTGTCGTTTGCTCCTGCGGAATCAAGTGAGCGAGCAAGCCGAGTGTCTAATTACAGTCTACTCACACTCCGTCCAAATGAGGAAGATCGAGTGAGATGTGGTTTGTCGTTTGCTCCTGCGGAATCAAGGGAGCGAGCAAGCCGAGTGTCTAATTACAGTCTACTCACACTCAGTCCAAATGAGGAAGATCGAGTGAGATGAGGTTTGTCGTTTGCTCCTGCGGAATCAAGGGAGCGAGCAAGCCGAGTGTTTAATTACAGTCTACTCACACTCAGTCCAAATGAGGAAGATCGAGTGAAATGAGGTTTGTCGTTTGCTCCTGCGGAATCAAGGGAACGAGCAAGCCGATTTCGAGACGCTATTTAACTTTTTAGCATAAATATGCTTTAGCGGTGACTAAACTGAAAAAAAAAACATATTTCATTTAATTTTGTTATTTTAATAAATTGTATTACAATAACATTGTCGGGGTCTCCCGTGGTCTAGTTGCTAGCACGCTAGATTCATAAGCGGGAGATGGTGGGTTCGATCCCCACCGGCGACAGGAATTTTCTCATCTCATGGCTCGCTGAGAAAATTCCTGGATGCACCCTGGATGTCGGCGCTAATGGCCACGATTTGTCGATGCGCCGTAAAAAAAAAAAAAAAACATTGTCTTATTACTTCATGACTGATATCTATCGCTAAAAATTATTAACACTACTTTCGAATCCGATTTTATTTTATTTTGAACCATTACGCGATCCGCGAGCGTATTTGCACATCATGTCAAAGGTTGCCCATTCTTGCTTTAGGCCGAACAAACATTTCGATTACCTTTTCTCAAAATCAGCCGTACATAATCATTCGAAAGTGCATTTAATCAATTTCCCACGAAATACAAAGTCCATCAAATATATAGACGCTATGTTAGAAACAGTGGTCCAAAATGTAGTGACAAATTGTGTGGTTTCGTTATCTATTCTGGTTGGGGTCAAGCGGAAAGCTCTGGCTTGGCGGGCCTTTATCGATCCTTTCCAGAAATAGAAGATACACAAAAAGAGGAAACAAAAAAGTAAGAAAGTAAGATAATTCATCACCGACAGGGCTATTGCGTATGGCATAATTTACGGTAGAGACTAACAAGAAAAATATGTATATGGTAACTCAGAAAAGTTATGGATCGCAAATATAGTTCCGCAGGAGAAGGAGAGCTCTAGCATTATTACAGCATTCTTACATGTTTCGTGGTCTCAATCCACCTCTTTAGCCATCAGTGCCTAAATATTATATATGGAATTCAGTCAATTGAAAATATCATTCATTTATTTTTAGCGCGGTTCCTCCCTCCCCCATAGGGAGGAACCCCGCTTATAGGGTTGATACAATGAAACAATCCGGAAGTGCCGACTAGAAAATTTCGCGTTTCAGAACCCCTAGAGACCGAAAATAACGGTGGTTCAAATTTGTATATATATATATATATATATATATATATATATATATATATATATATATATATATATATATATAGTCTGTTCGCTCTCTAGCTAGATGACGAATGGTCCGATTTTGATGAAATTTGGTACAAAAATCCTTCGTCCAATTTGAAAGGTCAAGTTCGTTAACCAGCAAAATCCGCCTACTGGAAGATGGCGTTTGGGGCGAAATTCGCGCAAAAAAAATCGTAACGCTTACGTTTTTGAGTACATAAGCTTCTAAGTACTCGTTTTATATGATTCCTGGGCTAGGAAAACGAATGAAACCATTTTCAAGGCGATAGCTTTAACAGTTTTCGAGAAAATTGGAAAAATATTTTTTGAATACCGTTTTTGGTTTGGGTACTTAGAATCATGGGATTCAGTTGAAACATTTTCTGCATGTTCTACTTTCATCAAAACTAATATGTTGAAATTTTGGTTACGTTTGGAGTTAAGGAAGGGTTAGAATAAAATATTTTATTAACAGACTTAGAAAGTTTTGGTAACTTTGTATATTTTCCTTAATATCTCGAAAAAGGTTGAGAATCATGGTAAAAGAAAGAATACCATTAGAAAGCTTACTAAATGCTCTACAAAAAAGGTTCTGATGAAAGTGTTGATTAGGCGATGTCAATCGGAGAAATAAGTGCTTAAAACATTAAAGTAATTGATTTTGCTTATTGTGATCCAGTGATGTATGTTAAAGAGCAAGTCGCCAAAAGTTGCGAAACTCTTAATAAATAAATATCAATATATCGATTTTGCTTATTCGAACTGTTCTTTTTGTCTGTTTTTATTCCTTGTTATTTTTTAATTGCTTATAGTTGGATAATGTATTTTACAATAAAACAGATTAGGCAAAATAAGGAAAACAATTCATTGTTAGAAATATAGCTTGCCAAGAGAAAAAGATTCGATGACGTCTTTTGAATATTTTCAATTGCCTTTATGCTGTTGGTTTTTTTTATTTTATTTTTTAATTGATTTTATCTGTAGAATTATTACTATAGTAAAAGAACACAGGAATGTGTGAAAATATTTGATATTTTCCAATTCATTGAAACGTATGAAATGAAGTATCGGTAGAAGAGGATTCTAGGGTCTTGCGGACCTGAGCCCAGGTATTGCCATAAAACCCTTTGAACAAAGGCCGAGGAAAATATTATCTGTTTCGATTCTATGCTTTTCAAATGAGAATAGGGATATGAACAGGAACCGGGGTCTCCCGTGGTCTAATGGCTAGCGCCTTGGATTCATAAGCGGGAGATGGTGGGTTTGATTCCCAACCTCCGGCAGGAATTTTATCATCCCACGGCTCGCTGGTGAAATTCCTCGCTACACCCTGGATGTCGGCGCTAATGACCTACATGTAGATGTGCCGTAAAAAAAAAAAAAAAAAAAAAAAAAAAAAAAAAAAAAAAAAAAAAAAAAAAAAAAAAAAAAAAAAAAAAAAAAAAAACTGGAACCGCGCTAAGATGACGCAGTTCCTGCGAGTCGGACTTTTTTTAGTCATTATATTACATATCGTCCCTGCCATGTCAAAGTATCGAATATGCAAAATCTCGCTTTAGCGGGGTTCGTCCCTCCCCAATAGGGATGAACCCCGCTTATAAGGTTGATCTCATGAAACAATCCGGAAGTGCCGTTTAGAAAATTTCGCGTTTCAGAACCCCTAGAGACCGAAAATGACGGTGGTTCAAATTTGTATATATATATATATATATATATATATATATATTTTTAGATGGAACGGCATTTTTCTCCAACGGTGGTTCTCCTCCTCACTTCTTCCCGGAATATTTCGATGGATTCATCTCCATCTTCTTCAGCCAGGTACTTATTTCTTCCTCGGTGGTAGCCAAGGGAATGACATTTTTCTCGATCTGGGCTCCTTTTCTCTCCTCTAGCCACAGTATCGGCGGACGAATGGTGTTGAAGCTCCCTTACGGCGAGGAAAATAGAAGCAGGAGGAGAAAAGGAAAAAAAAAAAAAAAAAAAAGACGCAATACCATCAGCGCTGCCAACGGACAGAATCCCAACTACACCAGGGAGCTTCAACACCATTCGTCCGCCGATACTGTGGCTAGAGGAGAGAAAAGGAGCCCAGATCGAGAAAAATGTCATTCCCTTGGCTACCACCGAGGAAGAAACCAGTACCTGGCTGAAGAAGATGGAGATGAATCCATCGAAATATTCCGGGAAGAAGTGAGGAGGAGTACCACCGCTGGAGAAAAATGCCGTTCCATCTAAAAATACTATCCCAGCGACGAAAAATAACATCAAATATATATATATATATATATATATATAAATATATATATATATATATACATATATATATATATATATATATATATATATATATATATATATATATATATATGTCTGTTCGCTCTCTACCTCCTAGACGAATGGTCCGATTTTGATGAAATTTGGTCCAAAAATCTTTCGTCTAATTTGAAAGGTCAAGTTCGTTAACCAGCAGAATCCGCCCACTGGAAGATGGCGTTTGGGGCGAAATTCGCGCAAAAAAATCGTAACGCTTACGTTTTTAGTGCGGTTCCTCCCTCCCCCATAGGGAGGAACCCCGCTTATAAGGTTGATCTCATGATGCAATCCGGAAGTGCCAACTAGAAAATTTTGCGTTTCAGAACCCCTAGAGACCGAAAATGATAGTGGTTAAAATTTGTATATATATATATATATATATATATATATATATATATATTTGTCTGTTCGCTCTGTAGCTCCCTGGCGAATGGTCCGATTTCGATGAAATTTGGTACAAAAATCTTTGAAAGGTCAAGTTCGTTAACCAGCAAAATCCGCCCACTGGAAGATGGCGTTTGGGGCGAAATTCGCGCGAAAACAAATCGTAACGCTTACGTTTTTAAGTTCATAAGCTTGTAAGTACTCGTTTTATATGCTTCTTGGGCTAGGAAAACGAATGAAACCATTTTCAAGGCGATAGATGTAACTGGTTTTGAGAAAATTGTAAAAATAGTTTTTGAATACCGTTTTTGGTTTGGGTACTTAGAATCATGGCATTCAGTTGAAACATTTTCTGCATGTTCTACTTTCATTAAAACTAATAAGTTGAAATTTTTGTTACGTTTGGAGTTAAGGAAGGGTTAGAATAAAATATTTTATTAACAGACATAAAAAGTTTTCGTAACTTTGTATACTTTCCTTAATATATTGAAAAACGTTGAGAATCTTGGTAAACGGAAGGATACCGTTAGAAAGCTTACTAAATGCTCTACAAAAAAGGTTCTGATGAAAGTTTTGATTAGGCGATGTCAATCGAAGAAATATTTAGATTCAGGACTTTGCTGTTGGATGGCGGGCGAAACGGCTTGTTGCAAATTGTCGCAACTCTAACCCCTTTATAGAATAGCCTTTAATGCCTTAAATAAAGTATCGAATAAGACCATTTTTGATTATATTATTTCGTCAATGGATAAAATATGTTGGTTCCTATTTTGCTCCGATTTGCATATTTGTTAGTTTGACATGGCAGGGACGATATAATACAAATATTAAGCATTTAACGGATCCCGTCCTGTACATGGAAGGAATATGAGAAAAACAATTTTTGGCCTCTATCAACGCAATAGCTCCCCAAACAATGATTGCTTGAATTTCTGTCTGTTTGTCTGTGGGTTTGTGCACGCTAATCTCAGAAACGCCTTATCCGATTAAGATGCGGTGATAACCTTCACGTAACTCATAGTGGTTGTTTCATGTCAATCGGTTCATAAATACATTATGTCAATGCATGGGCGCATATAAGGGGGGGCTGAGGGGGCTGCAGCCCCCCCCCCCGAAATTTTGATTTGATCGGCAAACATTTCATAAAACCCTTAAAAATAAATTAAATAAGATCATTTAGTTCATAAAACATATTCTTTTTTGGGTGTAATAGCGTTTAAGTTGGCTAAAACTCTTCCAAGATCTAAATCGTTAGTATTCCAGATACCGGAAATGGTCTCAGCCCCCCCCCCCTCCGAAATTTTCCCAGACCCCTCCGAAATTATTTTCTATATACGGCCATGTGTCAATGTCAAGAATCACGCCAAACATTTGATAAATCATCTATATCTACCTATTATTTCTTCTAGATCTTCTATCTATCTATATTAAAATAACAGTTCACCGTATTTTTTTTTTTTTTTTTTTTTTTTTTTTTTTTTTTTTTTTTTTTTTTTTTTTTTTACCGCGCATCTACATCTAGGTCATTAGCGCCGACATCCAGGGTGCAGCGAGGAATTTTACCAGCGAGCCGTGGGATGATAAAATTCCTGCCGGAGGTTGGGAATCGAACCCACCATCTCCCGCTTCTGAATCCAAGGCCCTAGCCATTAGACCACGGTAGACCCCCAGTTTACCGTATTATATTAAAGTAAGTCTGGTTTCCAGTTAGCCTATGTTAGTGAGCCTATGTTTCACGCTGACAATTAATAAAGCCCAAGGTCAGACGCTGAAAGTTGTGGGTTTGGATCTAAGTATTAGCTGTTTTTCGCACGGTCAGCTTTATCCCCATGTAAATAATCACTTCGAACATTTAAGTTACCTATTTACAACGAAAACTGATATAGGCAGAGTTTTTAACAGGGCGCGGTACAGGTGATAGTTTTTTATTCCTCGGATTCTTATCGTTCCAAACAATTTTCCGTTTAGTTTTAAACTACTCCAGTTTCCGGTGAGCCTGTGTTTCACGCTGACAATTAATAAAGCCCAAGGTCTGACGCTAAAAGATGTGTGTGTGGATCTAAGTACAGTGGTCCCTAGAATTTAGGGCGTAAACAATGTAAAAAAATCGTGGTTAATTCGAATAAAATTTTGGATAATTCGAATTTTTACGAGCCTGTGCCTCCAATGGGGGTGGACAGAGAGGCGGCCGATCTTAAATCTTGTGAAAATATTCTCCCCTCGGGTAAGAAGGATTGTAAGATACGGATGTAGGGGTTCTGGGACAAGAAGCGCGGCGGTCTCATAGCTAATTCTTGGACTCTAGGAGTTCTGCAAAGTGGTGAGTCGCGCTTCCTCCCTTCCAGGGGTTGTAGTTACATACACCATCCTGTCGTTTTATCCTAGAATTCCTTCCCACCATCCCTCCGATCATCATTTATTATTATTATTATTATTATGCGGGCTTCGCAACTATGGCTATGAGCCCGTCTTATTAAGTTATAAGTCAGTCCTAGATCTGTTTTATTGTTTGTGCCTTGAATTTTTGGTGTACATGCAGTTCAGTGAGTTGTTGATTTAAGATGTTGAATACTAGAAGTTATAAAACTTTAACGTTGCCAGAGTAAACAGCTGCCATTAAAGAAGTTGATAAAGGAATAAAGAAAAAATCTGAAATTGCCAAGGACTTTGGAATTCCTCCTAACACTTTACCAACTTACCTGAAAAATAAATAAAAAATTCTTGCCCATGAAAATTGCTTTTTTTTCAAAACAACAGACTTTTATTTTTACTTTTTTGATAAATTATTGGGTCTTTTTGCGAAGACCACATCCAGTTACTTTTAAAGTAGCAGTAGTGATTATATCAGTGATTTAGCGCATGCGCATAACTCCTTTGCCTTCCTATTGGAGGATTGGATGACCAATTGCATTCGTTCTTGCTGGGAGTAAAGTAACCTTTAACAGTGAATTAGCTTTGTTTATGAAAAAGCTCTGCTTATGTTTGTGAGAAAAATGAGTCTTTTACAATTAGTTCGCGATGTTCCTGACAAAGTAATAGGGATTAGTTTCTTACTGGGAAAAATTAATGGAATCCTATTAATTTTAACGAGTTGGATAGACTAGAGTCGCTTAAATTAATATAATTCTATTAATTGGGAGTTGGATTGACTAGGGTTTTGATATCTTCTTGAGCGAGCGGAGCGAGCGGAAACGCATAGCATGTAATGCCTAATAAATGTAAAATATCCAAAAAAGAGAGAGAGAGAAAAGGAATAAAATATGTTTGTTTACAAATAACTTTGTTTGTTATTCTTCATACCTGCAAAACAGTCAACTTTAAAGCTTAATAACTTATTTCATAGTTGAGAGAATTGATTTTGATCATATTAACCTTTTTATTAATAAATATTGCTTGCCATTATCTAATATGAATTATAACCGTAGATAACGAGTCAAGAAGTAGTAGATAACCAGCAAAGAACCTATAAGCTAATCAGTAAGCTTATCAGCGAGTACGAGTAACTGTTATAAATCACTACTGCTACTTCAAAAGTAACTGGATGTGGTCTTCGCAAAAATACCCAAATTATTTATTACTTATTTACTTAATCATCAATTCATGAAATGTTTGTTTTTCTTTAAATAAAATGTTTTGTTTTTTTAATTAAAAAATGTGAAAATATGAAGTTCGATTTTTTAGCCCTTTATTTTCAACAACTTTTGTAATTCGAATTTTGGATAATTCGAACTTTTTTATCGGTCCCTAGGTGTTCGAATTATCCAAGTTCTGCTGTATTAGCTGTTTTTCGCACGGTCAGGTTTATGTGTCTTTGTCACGTGTTAGTAATCCTAGCAGCCTGTATGCTTTGATTTACGATGCCTATACCTCTAATATCCTGTATGGAGAAACATTACTGTAAACTAGATTTTTTTAAATACCCAAACGACGCAGTATATATATACACACACACACACACACACACACACACATATATATATATATATATATATATATATATATATATATATATATATATATATGTCAGTACCGTAACAGGCCACGAGGGCCATAAGTGGCAGATACTATAGAGGTATCTGATTCATTACCATACGGCACACTAGGTAGATAGTGTGGTCAGTGCCCAACCGCCTGATTTCCCCCTTGCTGCTTCGACATCTAGTTAAGAAAACCCTAATAACAATAGTTCACATCTATATGGCTCTTAGTGTAGCTCCTAATTTACATGACAACATTTCAATAACTGGTGTTTCTTATTGGAAATTTAATGTAGATTCTAAAAATGTGGTCGTCATGTACGATACATAGACCAGAAATCCGGAAAACACAGTTTTTCATAAGAAAACCTAATAGTTTTGAAAATAGACAAAAGTTTGAATAGCTTTGCTACATGTTGAGATAGGACGCTCATTTCTGCGTCCCTGAACTACAAATGAGGTGCAGAATAAACCCTTAAATTTATGGCATCTCAATGTGGGACACCCTGTATATATATATATATATATATATATATATATATATATATATATATATATATATATATGACTGAATATCATATAAATTAGGTAGGATCGATAAGGAATTGACGATAATTTTCAAAATTTTTTAGATGAGTGCAAACAAGGGTCTTTATTGATATGGAAGCATAATGAAATAATTTGCACATGATGTTTGGGAAGCGATCCATCGGCCAATGAAACAATACAACACATTTCGGGTGGATGGTAGCAAACATGCTTGTTCATGGAGCTAACATAAACACTAATTTGACACTTTGGTGTTTGTATAGGATCTCAATATGGCATTCCCTTCCGTCAATGCTGTAGTCTAAACATCATCTAATATTCCATCAGACATATATATATATATATATATATATATATACATATCAGTGTTAGGCAAAAATTATTCAGAATGATGAATAAAGATTAATGAATAAATGTGTTATTTTATTCATGAATGAAGAATAATTACTTTTATTCATTACTCGTTATTCTGAGAATGAAGTTTATGTTTTATTCACAAATTATTCGAATGATCAATCAGAATAAACATATTTTAGTGAATAATGATAGATTTATTATGATGTTGGCAGTCGGAAATATATATATATATATATATATACATGTGTGTTTGAGTAGGATTAATCAGTAGACCAACTAGAAATAAATAATAACGAATGATAAATAATGAATGATGAATAACGAATAATTCTGTGAATAATTCATGATGTACCGTGTGAATAAGATAATTCAGTGAATTATTCATGAGTCACTAAAAATTTATTTGAATAATCATTCGAATAATACTTTATTCGAATAATGACCAACACTGATATATATATATATATATATATATATATATATATATATATATATATATATATATATAATCCTTGTCTTTGAGTAAAGGCCTTATAGGTCAAAAAATTGTTTTAAACTTCTTTTATACTATTATATTTATAATATCTCCCCCCCTCTCAATCCCGTGCCGAACCCCCTTCTAAGAGGCTAAAAAGATAGCCTCGTGACCAATTATCTAATTAAAGGGCAATAAAAGCTTATTATATTTTTTAAGTTTATTATACACTTTATTTTAAGTTTATTATACTCTTTATTTTAAGTTTATTATACTCTTTATTTTAAGTTTATTATACTCTTTATTTTAAGTTTATTATACTCTTTATTTTAAGTTTATTATACTCTTTATTTTAAGTTTATTATACTCTTTATTTTAAGTTTATTATACTCTTTATTTTAAGTTTATTATACTCTTTATTTTAAGTTTATTATACTCTTTATTTTAAGTTTATTATACTCTTTATTTTAAGTTTATTATACTCTTTATTTTAAGTTTATTATACTCTTTATTTGCTAAGCGTTGTATGTTTAATGTTGTTCCTGCCTTGCTGAGGACTGCGCTTAATGCTAAGCGTTGTATGTTTAATGTTGTTCCTGCCTTGCTGAGGACTGCGCTTAATGCTAAGCGTTGTATGTTTAATGTTGTTTGCCTTGATGAGGACTGCGCTTAATGCTAAGCGTTGTATGTTTAATGTTGTTTCTGCCTTGATGATGACGGCGCTTAATGCTAAGCGTTGTATGTTTAATGTTGTTCCTGCCTTGATGAGGACTGCGCTTAATGATAAGCGTTGTTTGTTTAATGTTGTTTCTCCCTTGATGATGACGGCGCTTAATGCTAAGCGTTGTATGTTTAATGTTGTTCCTGCCTTGATGAGGACTGCGCTTAATGCTAAGCGTTGTATGTTTAATGTTGTTTCTGCCTTGATGAGGACTGCGCTTAATGCTAAGCGTTGTATGTTTAATGTTGTTTGCCTTGATGAGGACTGCGCTTAATGCTAAGCGTTGTATGTTTAATGTTGTTTCTGCCTTGATGATGACGGCGCTTAATGCTAAGCGTTGTATGTTTAATGTTGTTTCTGCCTTGATGAGGACTGCGCTTAATGCTAAGCGTTGTATGTTTAATGTTGTTTCTCCCTTGATGAGGACTGCGCTTAATGCTAAGCGTTGTATGTTTAATGTTGTTCCTGCCTTGATGAGGACTGCGCTTAATGCTAAGCGTTGTATGTTTAATGTTGTTCCTGCCTTGCTGAGGACTGCGCTTAATGCTAAGTGTTGTATGTTTAATGTTGTTTGCCTTGATGAGGACTGCGCTTAATGCTAAGCGTTGTATGTTTAATGTTGTTTCTGCCTTGATGATGACGGCGCTTAATGCTAAGCGTTGTATGTTTAATGTTGTTTCTGCCTTGATGAGGACTGCGCTTAATGCTAAGCGTTGTATGTTTAATGTTGTTTCTCCCTTGATGAGGACTGCGCTTAATGCTAAGCGTTGTATGTTTAATGTTGTTCCTGCCTTGATGAGGACTGCGCTTAATGCTAAGCGTTGTATGTTTAATGTTGTTCCTGCCTTGCTGAGGACTGCGCTTAATGCTAAGTGTTGTATGTTTAATGTTGTTTCTGCCTTGATGAGGACTGCGCTTAATGCTAAGCGTTGTATGTTTAATGTTGTTCCTGCCTTGCTGAGGACTGCGCTTAATGCTAAGCGTTGTATTTTTAATGTTGTTCCTGCCTTGATGAGTACTGCGCTTAATGCTAAGCGTTGTATGTTTAATGTTGTTCCTGCCTTGATGAGGATTGCGCTTAATGCTAAGCGTTGTATGTTTAATGTTGTTTCTGCCTTGCTGAGGACTGCGCTTAATGCTAAGCGTTGTATGTTTAATGTTGTTCCTGCCTTGCTGAGGACTGCGCTTAATGCTAAGCGTTGTATGTTTAATGTTGTTTCTGCCTTGCTGAGGACTGCGCTTAATGCTAAGCGTTGTATGTTTAATGTTGTTCCTGCCTTGATGAGGACTGCGCTTAATGCTAAGCGTTGTATGTTTAATGTTGTTTCTGCCTTGATGAGGACTGCGCTTAATGCTAAGCGTTGTATGTTTAATGTTGTTCCTGCCTTGATTAGGACTGCGCTTAATGCTAAGCGTTGTATGTTTAATGTTGTTCCTGCCTTGCTGAGGACTGCGCTTAATGCTTGAGCAAATAACATTTTTTTTTTAATTATTAATTATTAGATGTACTTTACTGAAATGTGTGATGTAAATGTTTTTTCTGAACACGGAGGTAATAATGTCGTGAGATACTGTTCTACAACAATATGTTATATGAATGGATTATATAGTCATATGTTTGAAATATGTTATTGTAGTAATTATACACGGTATTCAAACATTATATAGGTGTATTAGTATAAAATCACTGGTTACTAGCGGTGAATTAATCACGGTGATAACTAGCTTACGATAATAGCCGTGACTATATATTGCATCGGAAATTGCTCTCCCCCCCCCATTACGAGTTGGGGGGGGGGCGAAGGGATTTATGCCATTTTAAGGTGGAGGTGACTAATTCCGGGATAATCCCGTCCCCATCCCGCAAATCCCGTTAGTTCTTAACGGGTTTCCAACCTGGAAATGTGAAAACTCTTTTAGCCCGGGAACTCTTAGCAGGGTGTAATTTTGGCGCGAAACTTTATCCGAAGCGTGAAATTTACAAAGGGCTCACCTCTAAATAAATATATGACCTTCAATTATCTACCGAAATTCCTCGCGCCTCCCTCCAAAGGATTTTGTTCAGGGATGAATAAATTCTGGCCTTTGGAGAAAGGCTTCGGGGCAACCCTAATAGAGAATATATTAAAAATATTTCGGGAAACTTCCTGAGTTAGATTTTATACGAGTTCTGAGGTAGGACTCAAAAGTATATATAGCTGATTTTAAAAAAAAATCTTTTTATAATTACTGACAATTGGAGAATGTTGCAGAACATAATTTCGATAATTTTATTGATTTGGACGAAAGTCTTTATGGGTTTTTGCACTGATGGTATAAATTATTTTGTATATATCCCACAAGAAATCAAAAAGAACATACAAGTAGAAAAGTTACACATTAAGTAGAGAAAACTCAAGTTGTACTTTCCTAGTAGGTATATGCATTTTTTTTTCTTGTTTTACCGTCTAGAGTATTGTCAACATTCTATGCTCCCTGTATATATATATATATATATATATATATATATATATATATATATATATATATATATATATATATATATATAAAAATCATATATATATTCAGTCCCGTAACAGGCCACAAGGGCCCAGAGGGGCTGAAACTGTAGAGGTATCTGATTCTTGACCATACGGCACACTAGGGAGATAGTGTGGTCAATACTATGCTCCGGCCGCCTGATTTTCCCCTTGGCTGCTTCGACTGCTAGAGTCATTAGCACCCAAGGTACCCATTATTAATTAAATTAATTAAAGGCTGGGTGAGCCTAGGGACGATCTGGGACCCCAAATCCAACCCTCGAACGGCAGCACTAGAAGAAAAAATCTTTAGTGCGCGCTCGGGTTTTGAACCTGGTCCTCCAGTTCATTAGTCGAGTGCTCTACCACTGAGGTAACCTCGCCCCCATATATATATATATATATATATATATATATATATATATATATGTATAGTTTCTTGTATCTATTCAAAACAGCTATACGAGGATAGTTCAACATGGAGCAATGGATTAGAGCAGGGGTCTCCAAACTTTTCAGCCTTAGAGCCATACTGATTACTCTAGTAGGTTCCGAGGGCCAAAACCATATTATCATTGTTGCCGGTGGTAAAAAGTGAAATAGTCCACTGATGAAAAAAAAAAGTCCGAAAAAGAACGCAACGTTTAAAAAAGGCTGCAAATCGGACTAAAGTCCGCAAAACGGCAACACTGCATATTATTAATTTTCCTGTCATTATCTGTAATTTCTAGATTAGTCGTAGAGTAGGAGCCATGAGGAGTAATGTGACACATCTTGTGGACACAAGCGGAAATAGTCTAATAATCTATCGCTAACAGATGGCGCTAATAGCACGTACAGAATAATCTCGTTGGTTCGAGAAAGTTCTGGTGTCTTCCACTCACTTCGAGATGGCAGTAATTGGAAAGGAGCTTTCAAGTATGCTAGCTCTCCGCGGGCCGGACAAAATCTGTCCGCGGGCCGGATGTGGCCCTCGGGCCGTAGTTTGGAGACCCCTGGATTAGAGTATAGCTTAAAGATTCTACAGAAAAGTTGCACTTTTTGGTTTTTGTCAATTATTCAGTCCGTATTGAAAATATTAATATTTTTCCTTTTTAGTAAGATGATACAAAACTATTTTGAATCATACCTAGGAATGGATGATCTGTAACAACCTTTGATCTGGAGCTGGGGCTTATGCAAAGCCCTAATTCTCACTCCCCTGGCCTGTCACACTACTGGGGTTTTTGTAAATTTCGTTGATTTTTTTAGGGCTACAGTAACTTGCGGGAAGTTTTTTGTTAGCGTATTTTTTTTTTCATTATTCCCTCACGAATGTAGCTGGAAGATAAAGAACTAAAAAATATTATCCTAAAGGATGACAAAAGCTTCACTAATGTCTGTCACTCACAATTTTATCACTCCCCTGTCAAAATGAAAACACAACATTTTATCACTCCCCTGTCACAATGAAAACACTACATTTTATCACTCCCCTGTCACAATGAAAACACAACATTTTATCACTCCCCCGTCACAATGAAAACACAACATTTTATCACTCTCCTGTCACAATGAAAACACAACATTTTATCACTCCCCTGTCACAATGAAAACACAACATTTTATCACTCCCCTGTCACAATGAAAACACAACATTTTATCACTCCCCTGTCACAATGAAAACACAACATTTTATCACTCCCCTGTCACAATGAAAACACAACATTTTATCACTCCCCTGTCACAATGAAAACACAACATTTTATCACTCCCCTGTCACAATGAAACACAACATTTTATCACTCCCCTGTCACAATGAAAACACAACATTTTATCACTCCCCTGTCACAATGAAACACAACATTTTATCACTCCCCTGTCACAATGAAAACACAACATTTTATCACTCCCCTGTCACAATGAAACACAACATTTTATCACTCCCCTGTCACAATGAAAACACAACATTTTATCACTCCCCTGTCACAATGAAAACACAACATTTTATCACTCCCCTGTCACAATGAAACACAACATTTTAACACTTCCCTGTCACAATGAAACACAACATTTTATCACTCCCCTGTCACAATGAAAACACAACATTTTATCACTCCTCTGTCACAATGAAAACACAACATTTCTGAAGTGTAAACGTGGCTTTTTTATTTTTCACTCAGCTAATTTAGAATCTCAATGTACACAAAAACAAATGATTTCAGCTTGATTTTGATTTCTGGAAAGAGAGGATCTGCTTTGAAAGGTTTTTCAAGTAAAATTACGAGTTGTAAAAACTGTTTATCGCTCCCCTGCTCTTCATAAAAAATCAGTTGATTTTTATTCTTGTGATTTGATAACATTGTTTGATAAGTACCCACAATACCAATTCGCCACTACCAGCCGTGAATTTTGGTATATTACGTCGTTGGTAACTCATGAGAAAGAAGTGTTGTAAAAATGAGCTGAATCGGTCAATCGGAAAGCGGGGGGTTTACTTTGTAATATATTTCAATAGAAAAGCCCACCAGACGTAGGCTCACAAAGCCGCCGGAAGGAGCGCTTTCTACCACTAGAGGGACAGTATCCTGTTCCTGCGTTAGATCAAAATACGATAATATGAGGTTTTTTGTATTTATTACGTAGTGTAATAGGTACCATGTGTAAACATAACTCTGGAAGCAAATTAATAATTGATCAGTTACTCATTACAAATTTAAAAGAGAACTATTCATGTTTTTATTTTATTTATGTAGGAAATTTTAAGCAAATTTTTCTGGAAAGCAGTCTACACTACCCAAATTCTGAGGAAAGTGCTTAGTTATGCAGCTCCTGCGTGACGGACTTTTTTTTTATGACGTATAGTCGTAGCACCGAGTTATCTAAAGATATAGTGGAAGAGGGAAAAATTTAACCTGATACGAACGGGACTCGAATCCGCAAGTCCTGAGCGTTAATTCAACACATTAGCTACCCTTTCACACGGAATCTGCTAATATATACCCTTTCGGTGGCAAAATACGTTCTTTCGCAGCTTGCTGGATATCTTGAGGCTAGTGGTTGGGTTTGCTGATTTTGGTTGTGGTGGTTTTAAGTTGCATTTCGTGATTTTAAAAACCTTTTAAGGGTCTTATTTGGATTTTCGCTACCAGTGATTCTATAATGAAATTTTATAACGGTTACTAAGTAATGTGATACAATTGATACAGAATGTGGAATCTGACAATCGGAAACCCTCTTTTTTTTTTTGCAGGCGATAGTCTGCAGGCAGAAATTTTATCTAGAACGAAAAGCTAAAATTATTTCGAAAGAAGTTTTTAAGAAATAATAATTTTTTCGAAAATTGGCAACAATTATTCATTTTGAATTGAAATATCCGTCAAAAAGCGGGCATAAAATCGTTATACTTCAATTAATCTAAACAATTCTATGTACTTTACTAGCAAAAATCATTAAGAAGCTGTAGTTAAAATTTGAAGTTTATCAGGGAAAAATTGAATACGCCAGAGTATCGCCCGGATTAAAAAACACAGTTTTGAGAAAACCACTTTAAAGTTTAATGTTATGAAATGGTTATTTTTATCTTATTTAATTTGTTTTCATGCTTTTTTTAGTACAAAAAAAAAACTTAACAATAAAAAAGGGACCAATCGAAGCTGGCACAAAAAATTATCTTGAAATCAGCTTGTGTGGCCTTTACTCGGAAAATCGTATTTTTGTCCATTTATAAAGTTTTTTAGCACTTTCCTCCGAAGGAAAGTAGCTATTGAGGTTGGACTCATGACGGAATTTTTGAAAAATTTCTTCAAATCTTTATCGATCCTACCTAGTAGACACCGAAAATGACCCCCGTTAAAATTTATATATATCTATATATATATATATATATATATGCATATATATATATATATATATATATATATATATATATATATATATATATATATATATATATGTGTGTGTGTCTGTTAACACGATAGCGGCCAGAGTTTTTGTTTTTTCGTCACGAAACTTGGTATAAAGCATTCAATTAGCAAACGATTGAACGAGTTCGTTAACCACCAAAATCGGTCCCCGGAAGGGGGGGGGGGGGGGTTACCCCGAACCCAAAACACTAATTTGACCATTTCAGCCGTAATATTTGTTATATTTCAACAAAACTTGGTATTCGTAGTGGTAATATAGAGAGAAAAGTGAGATATAAAAATAAACTAAATCGGTTCATTAGAAGGGGGGGTTTACTCCGGACCCAAATTACTAATATACTCATACTGGTCGTAATTTCTGCTGTATTGTAACGAAACGCGGTATACGTCGTGGGTAACTCATGAGAAAGAAGTGTTGTAAAAATGAGCTGAATCAGTCAATCGGAAAGGGGGGTTTACTTTGTAATATATTTCAATAGGAAAGCCAGCCAGATATAGGTTCACAAAGCCGCCGCAAGGAGCGCTAGAGGGACTGTATCCGGTTCCTGTGTTAGATCAAAATACGATAATACGAGGTTTTTTGTATTTATTACGTAGTGTAGTAGGTACCATGTGTAAACATAACTCTGGAACCAAATTAATAATTTATCAGTTACTCATTACAAAATTAAAAGAGAACAATTCATGTTTTTATTTTATTTATGTAGGATATTTTAAGCAAATTGTTCTGGAAAGCAGTCTACACTACCCAAATTCTGAGGAAAGTGCTTAGTTATGCAGCTCCTGAGTGACGGACTTTCTTTACATAAACACTTATCATTTTTGATTAGTTATGGAAAACATTTAGCCCATAAAAAAATTGCAAAAAAAAGTGACAAGGTAGTATTACCCCTTAAATAAACCCATATCTTTTAATTTATCAATTAGTAACGGTTACTAGATAAAATCACAGGCGGTGCTAATCTGAATAATATCCCATTTTGATAAGAAATATCTCTTTGCGTCCAGTATTTTCCATTTTTTCTTCTTGTTAATGTAAACTGTTCCTCCCTTCTTCTTTTTCGAGAGGCTGAAAAGTTCTTCCTTTATAAATTTCCAAGAGGTTCTGCCGTCTTATTAATGCGAAGAAAAAATGGCTACCGAGGCGGTAGATTAGTGAAGTTGATCAGGGTTCTTGGTGAATTATTGATAAGAACTGGAGCAGGATAGCTCGCCAGCGAGGTTAGCTTCTACTCTTTAATATTTCATTCTTCTTTGGCCTGTCACTTTCCAGGTTTTCATTCTTTATAATATTCATCAGTTTTCATCTTGGTCAGCCAAAAGTTTGTTGATGATGAACCGGAAATTAATAAAGGCAGTAAATTCACTTCTGGAACTAAACTGGTTAATTGGCTATGACCCATTTGTACGATACTGGCCCCCGTGATTCGATAACAGAAATCAGTGATATCGTAACAATTAAAAAAAAAGTCCGACTCGCAGGAACTGCGTCATCTTAGCGCGGTTACATCTCGAAGAAATGGAATAGATTAGCATCACAAATCACAGGAAACTGACAGTTGTCAACTTACACAGAAGCGGATAATTCATAATCTGTATAAGTCAATACAATTATGAACTGAAAATTTACTTACTCTTTGACTACTGCTGAGAAGGCTCTATTCTAAACAATCAAAAATTCGTTGTAATTTTAAGTTCCTTGTTTAACTAGCAAATTCTTCTTACTGTTATAATCAACTGTAAATATGTGCTTCATGGCGAATAAAATTCCATTCTGTCGTGGGTTAAATCTTTCTATAAAATAAGAAATAACGATAACTACAGTTAGAGGTTATGAGGAAGGTTATATAAACCGGAGAATTCAAAACAAACTACGTCATCATGATTAGCCACTGCCATCTTGATTACCACAGCCACTCCAAACGTACCAACACCTCTCACCGTTTCTTAGCTTATTTTACTACGATACTAATTTTACTGATAAATGCAATAAAAGAAAAAAAAAACAACCAATTAAAAAGTGAGATAAACAAAGAGAAAACCCCTTTCAAAACAACAAAACTAACACTTTTTAAGTTTTAAGCGCTTATATCTCTGATTGACGTTGCCCATCGAATATTGCTTCAGAACCTTATTTGTAGAGAATTTACTAAGCATTCGAATGGTCACTTTCCACTTACCACGATTTCCCAACCGTTATCGAGATATATACGAAAAATGTATGAAGATCCGAAAACTTTTCATGTCTATTAATAAAATAATTTTTTTCGCACATCTTAGTTGGGATTAATTTCCAAGATGTAGAAAATATTTCAATTGAATCCCGCGATTCGAACTACTCACAAAAAAATAATGACTGACACAAAACATTGATTCCACTTTTCTCAGAAAAGGTTACAGATATCGCCTTAAAAATGGTTTCATTCGTTTTCTGAAGTTAACAAACCTATAAAACAAGTACCAGCAAGCATATAAACTCAAAAAAGTAAGCGTTGCGATTTTGTTTGCGCGAATTTCGCCCCAAACACTATCTTCTAGTGGGCGGATTCTGCTGGTTGACGAACTTCACCTTTCAAATTAGGCGAGAGATTTTTGTACCAAATTTCGTTAAAATCGGACCAGTTTTGAGCTTGCTAGAGAGCGAACAGACAAGCACACACACACACACACACATATATATATATATATATATATATATATATATATATATATATATATATAGAAATTTGGGCCACCTATATTTTCGTGATCTATAGGGTCTGAAACGTGAAAGTTTCTAATCGGCACTTCCGGATTGCGTCATGAGGTCAACCTCATAAGCGGGTTCTCCCTATGGAGATAGGGAGTAACCGCGCTAACAATACCTCAGCGAGGCAACAACAGAAAGTCTTATATGTATACATATATATACACACAGACACACATATACGTGCAAACACAAACACATATACAGCCGCACATAAACAGTACATATCTATGTAGTAGATATGTCCGCGTATTCACGCAGCTAAAGCAATAGGGTTTATGAGCATCCGTTTTCCACCACTACTTGCGGAGAAAGACTTTGCACGTAGTTTCATGGAAAGAAACCATTTGTCCTTACGTGTTCCTCGCAAAACGTGTTTCGCAAGGATAGCCTTCAGTCTCAAATTAACCAAATTTTTTTTTTAAACAAATATCTGTGATATTAAACGGTGGTGAGAACTTTCAAAGCATGTGCCAGAATATTAAAAAGAACCTTTTGACCGATTTTCGCTTTGTTTCGTCTTTTTCATTTAATTTCGTTAAAGATGGGACATAAACACGCAGTGCGGGTTTTTACCCCACGTGACGGGGCAAAACCCTGCAAAGGAAGGATTTCGAAAAAACAGAAGTACTTCTTCAATACACACTCAAACCCGCCCATATTTTCACAGGTTATAGCTAAGACACCCCTTTATATTATCCATGCTTTAATTTACAATTAAAAACAGAATTCTAGTCGCAATACCGTAAAAAGTCCAAACTCCGGGGTTTTGCCCCCACCTACCCTATATATATATATATATATATATATATATATATATATATATATATATATATATATATATATATATATATGTGTGTGTGTGTATATATATATATCCGTTAACATGATACAGGCCAAAATAAATCAACTCAACTACAAAAAATACTATGATTTTTGTTTTTTCGCCACGAAACTTGGTATGTATTATTCCCCCATCAAACGATTGAACGAGTTCGTTAATCAACATCCGGAGGGGGGTTTACTCCGGAGCCAAAACAGTTACTTAATTGTTAATACCAGTCGTATTTTTTGTTATATTTCAGCGAAACTCGGCATTCGTTCTGGTCAACTAAAGAGAAAAATGTGTTGTCAAAATAAACTAAATCGGTTCATTAGGAGGGGGGGGGGTACTCCGGACCCAAATTACTAATATACTCATACCGGTCGTAATTTCTGCTGTATTGTAACGAAACGCGGTATACGTCCTGGGAATCTAACAAGGAAGGAGTGTTTTTGATTACTTTGTACGATGTTTGAATTGAATTCTCCCCCCAAACGTCGGTTCCCGAAACTCCCAGTAGGAGTGCCTCTGTTTTGATATAAATCTGTGGGCCGTAAAGTTCTGATGTCTGCCGCTAGGGGGAGACTGCATTATTACTGTTTCCCGTTTATTTTATTATTTATCAAGATCAATAGATGAATATGTTAAGCTTTGTGTATTTATTACGTAGTGTAATAAAACTCTGGAAGGAAATTAATTAGAAAATTAATAATTGAAAAAGGTGCTCATAGCAAATTCAAAAGAGCAGAACTATTTATGTTTTTATTTTATTTATCTATACCTATAGGTTATTTTAAGCAAATTATTCAGGAATCATGATGATTAGATAGTTAGCCGTCGAGGTGATAAGTACAGATGGAATGGTTGGGATTCGGCTAAAGAAACCTTAATACGATTTTTGTAATAAAATCTAGGTAAAAATGCAGTTTCACGCCCTACAAACCGATTTCTTTCAAATTTTGCACAATAACGTATAATGATGCACTAAACACGAATACGATAAAAAAAAACGTCGGATTTATCTAGGAAAGAAGTTATTAAGCACTAAAGTTCACTGTTATGGAGGTTATGAGAGCTATTAATTATAGCGAGTTGGATTGTCTGGGGTTTTGTTATCTTCTTGAGCGATCGTAGCGAGCGGAAACGCATACCACGTATGCCCTTAAGCAAGAGGTGACGACGGGAGAGGATGCCCTTAAAATTAACAATATTTTCCAATAAATGGTTTCTGAACATTTCAAATGAGAGTTAACTGTTTCCCAATGTTACATATCTGCGCATGCGCGTGTTTACAAATACGTCGATGACGCCTAGTTTTATAACCTTCCTAACTTTAGTGCTTAATATTATATTCTATTAATTTTAGCGAGTTGGATTGACTGGGGTTTTGTTATCTTCTTGAGCGAGCGTAGCGAGCGGAAACGCATAGCATGTATGCCTTAAAGTCGTCGCAAATTTAGTTGTTTACATTAGCTCTCATAACCTGCATAACAGTGAACTTAAGTGCTTAATAACTTCTTTCCTAGTTAAATCCGACGTTTTTTTTTTGTTTTTTGTTTTTTATCGTATTCGTGTTTAGTGCATCAAAATACGTTATTATGCAAAATTTGAAAGAAATCGGTTTGGAGGGCGTGAAACTGCATTTTTACCAAAATCTATATTTAGGACGTTTCGGCTACTCATTGGTAGCCTTCGTCAGCAATGAAAATGCCGAGAGGCAGAGGAAGACCAAAGTTGACAGTTAAGTAACCATTGTGGAAGACTGGATTTATCTATTTCTTTGTTAGTGATGGTTCGTTTATGTTGTGTAAGACGTGAGTGAATGTCATTTATGGTTTCTCCTATGTATACACCATTAAAGCAAGGGGTTTGGCAAGGGACTTGGTAAACACAGCGGGTGGTTTGGTCAAAAGGGATGGGATCTTTACGTTTGGTAGAGAGGGTTTTGAGTTTGATGTAGGTTTTCAAACCAAAATTTAGGGAAGGGTAGAATTTTTTGATCGTATTCGTAAGTTTTTTAGTCAGTCCATGTGTAAATGGTAGGGATCGGAACATTTGGGAACTGGGAGTTTGGAAAGAATTGGGAGAAACACTTCCTCAATGGTTACTTAACTGTCTTCCTCTGCCTCCAGGCATTTTCATTGCTGACGAAGGATACCAATGAGTAGCCGAAACGTCCTAAATATAGATTTTTTTAACAAAAATCGTATTGAGGTTCCTTTAGCCGAATCCCAACCACTCCATCTTTAATTATTCAGGAATGCACTTGTCACTAACCAATTCTGAGAAAAGTGCTTAGTTATGCAGCTCCTGCGTGACGGACTTTCTCGTAAGTGAGATCGATACAGATTTCAAGAAATTTTCCAAAATCTCTTTCATGAATTTAATTTCAAAATGTGGATTTCTTTGGAATGGGCTAAAAATAAAAACTCCAATTTTCTTCAAACTATTTATTTTCATTAACCCTTAGGGTACGTTCATGGTGAGGATTGATTCTGCGATGCTACGATAGCTACTCCCATGAGCGCTGCCCCGATGTATTCTACATCGATGGAGGGTGTTCATGCTGACTCACCTTTGCATTGGTTCTTGCTAGGAGTAAAGTAACCTTCAACATTGAATTAGCTTTTGTTTATGAAAAAGCTCTGCTTATGTTAGTGAGAAAAAATGAGCCTTTATAATTAGTTCGCGATGTTCCTGGCAAAGAAAAAGGGATTGGTTTCTTACTCGGAAAAATTAATGGAATCCTATTAATTTTAGCGAGCTGGATAGACTAGAGTCGCTTAAATTATATATAATTATATTAATTGCGAGTTGGATTGGCTAGAGTTTTCTTTTATCTTGAGCGAGTGGAGCGTAGCGTAGCGAGCGGAAACGCATATCATGTAATGCTTAATAAATGTAAAAGATCCAAAAAAGAGAGAGAGAAAAGGAACAAAATATGTTTGTTTACAAATATCGTTGTTTGTTATCCTTCATAACCTGCAAAACAGTTTACTTTAATGCTTAATTTTTTCATATTTGAGAGAATTGATCATATTAACCTTTTTATTAATAAATATTACTTGCCATTATCTAATATGAATTATAACCGTAGATAACGAGTCAAGTAGTAAAAGATAACCAGCAAAGAACCTGTAAGCTAATCAGTAAGCTTAGCAGCGAGTACGAGTAACTGTTATAAATCACTTAACTAAATAAATACTTCAAAAGTAACTGGATGTAGTCTTCGCAAAAAGACCCAATTTTCTTTCATCTCGACAACGAAATAACCAAAAAAGAATAATCACACAAGATGAAGTAATGAGAGAGGGTAGGTGACCTGCGCACTAGAGTCCTTTTGATGGAACTAATCACAGTCAGGCCCACATCGCGGCTTCCCTCCTCACTGCGAGGAGAAAACAAAATATTTGTTCTTCCCCGCGGTCACTGCGCGAGTGCGAGAATAGCATCGGAAGTAAGGATCCTCACTATGAACACTTCCACCTTAATACATGTGTTTGTTTTACATCGGGGCAGCGCTCATCGGAGTAGCTATCGTAGCATCGCAGAATCAATCCTCACCATGAACGTACCCTTAGAATGGTAGCGGATCTGAGAGGGACTGACCGCCGGGTGCTACGAGCTCTGAGAGCTGATGCTACCCCCAGTGCTAGCCTATTTTCCACCCTCCGCGTGCGACTTTGGTTTGGAACAAGACTATACAGACAGAGCTCCCGCCTTGGGTCGCTCTTATTACGTAGATATATAACAGGGGGCATGCAAAATTGCTTGTTTTGTTGTAATTTAAGATGCTAATTTCATTAATTGTGTGTACTTTAGTGTGACCTTTTCAATTATTATAACATGTTTCTTATTATTATTATTCTGCAAGTTGTGAAGAAATTTAATAAATAAACAGTTTCTAAAATAATATTTCAATAGTTAACGAAGTATTTTAGTTTTAAATTTAGCACCATTAGCCCTGTTGGTATGAATGCACCCTTTTATCAAAATATTCATGAAAACACTTTCTCTTCTCTTCATTTTACCCATTTTATGATTTATTTCATTGTTATGATACTTCAATTTATTTAGTATTTTTCTTTTAAAACTGATTGATCTTTATTGATAATTTACAATTTGTACAGTTATGTACAATAAGTAATTATTTAGTAAATAACTGGGTCTTTTTTTTTTTAATTAAAACTAATCATTTTATTTTTATATGCAACTCATAAAACTGGTTATGTCCAATAATTACTTGCTGGAGAAAAAAAACAACAATACTTTTTTAAAATTTGTGTTTTGTATTTATTTTAAAACAAATTTATTTATAATTTGTAGTATAGTCGCTAATGGCCTACATGTAGATGCGCCGTAAAAAAAAAAAAAATAAAAATAAAAAAAATAAGTAGTATATTAGTAAATAGTAATATAATAATAAAGTAATGAATTAGAAATAAATAGTAGGCATATAGCAAAAATATTAATAATAAACTTATAAATATAAAAATAAATAATAAACCAAAACTAGTACTGAGAAATATTTGTTAGGGTCATATTTCCCAACCCCTAATTTAGCCTAAAGGTGGGAAAAGGTTTGGCAAATTTTAGTAAAGTGTCTGCAAACAATAGAAATAACAACCCAACCCCTGCAGGTAGCCGCCTTGGTACAGTCTGAATTGGTGGTAATGGACCCTTCAGGTGGTCTAGGACTCTCCGTTCGAGCTAAAGTTAGCTTCCACTCACAATAAAACCGGGAAAAACACACGTAATGACATTCTTCTGCTATCTAACAGATAGCTAAGTAACTAGACTAGTTGTACAGCGTGATACAAGAGATCTCTGGGCTTTCTGGAAGCAGAGATTATACAAAGAATATGAAAACGAATATATTCGTGCGTCGCACTCTGAGAAATGTCCCGCCTGCACGAATATATTCGTCCTTCGCACTCAGAGCATTTTTTTAGAGAACGAATATATTCGTGCATAGCATCGAAAGGGTTAAAGGAGCAGGTAATTACCAAAAGATAAATGGTCGAAGGTATTTGAAATAAATTTCTAATAAATACAAATAACACTTTACTAAAATACAATTGGATATAAATTAAATATTAACATGGACCTTTGACCTTAATATTGACATAAAGTTGAGCTGTTTTAACCTCCCACCATGTTGACTTAGCCTGGACAAAGTCTTGTTGATATTAACGTTAACAAAGCCACGGCTGTAGAATGTTCAATCCATTTGCTATTTTAGTTCTAACTACAATATGCAACTATTATTTTATGCATATGCTTCTGAACAGGTGCATATAGTGTGTAGGGACATTTTCAACCAAAATTAATAGTGGTCATTAGGGGGAGAACAGGGTGGCTGGTTGAATAAATTCATTCACAGAACATAATAGTGAACATAACATGATCGTTTTCATAGTTTATCGATTAAAACTTTGTAAATTACTAGCCGAATACCCGTGCTTCGTCACGGCAGATAAGTAGTTATTTTATTGCGTTAAATAATGTTTCATTAAAATTACGTTACTATACAATTCTGTGCAGTTTATTACAGCACGGTTCCCGTCATACTATATTTTATTCAATGGGCGTTAAAATTTAAAAGTTTATGTTTCCAAGAAGTCATATGGTAACACCCAAAATATTTACGAGTATTACCAAGGTTATAGGCGAGGAGGCATTGCAAGGGTTCCGGATATTATTACCTCGCCTGGAAAACCTAAGGATATGCCATACATCACGGTTTGACCGGGACTGTCCCGGTATTTTGCAATTGTTTCGGTGTCCCGCCCAGTTTTATCAATGTCCCGGAAAAGGCTGTAAGATGTAAAAAGTAATGAATTCATGTTTATAAGAATCTTTTTTAAATCGGTTACTTTTCTACAATTAACATTTTTACTACTGCTCACAGTGTCAAAGAAATCAGAAGTAATCTAACTGTAAAACGCTGGAACTACCTGCACAGCGCTGCCAGCTGCCAGACACCACTATTTGGCTGAGAGATTGTATTAAGAAAATCAAGAAGCAAAAAAAGTTCCCTTCTTATTTTTAAGGTTTGGGTAGACTAACAGTTTAGGATTCCCCCTTCCCGTTAGTTGCTAGGCTTAAAACTCACCAACCATTTTGCTTATAATTTGTACCTATTATGTATCATCGATAATAAACAGCTAAGGACATAAACCGGATGATGTGCCTATTATGTATCATCGATAATAAACAACTAAGGACATAAACCGGATGATGTACCTATTATGTATCATCGATAATAAACAACTAAGGACATAAACCGGATGATGTACCTATTATGTATCATCGATAATAAACAGCTAAGGACATAAACCGGATGATGTACCTATTATGTATCATCGATAATAAACAGCTAAGGACATAAACCGGGTGATGTACCTATTATGTATCATCGATAATAAAAAGCTAAGGACATAAACCGGATGATGTACCTATTATGTATCATCGATAATAAACAGCTAAGGACATAAACCGGGTGATGTACCTATTATGTATCATCGATAATAAACAGCTAAGGACATAAACCGGATGATGTACCTATTATGTATCATCGATAATAAACAACTAAGGACATAAACCGGATGATGTACCTATTATGTATCATCGATAATAAACAACTAAGGACATAAACCGGATGATGTACCTATTATGTACCATCGATAATAAACAGCTAAGGACATAAACCGGATGATGTACCTATTATGTATCATCGATAATAAACAGCTAAGGACATAAACCGGGTGATGTACCTATTATGTATCATCGATAATAAACAGCTAAGGACATAAACCGGATGATGTACCTATTATGTATCATCGATAATAAACAACTAAGGACATAAACCGGATGATGTACCTATTATGTACCATCGATAATAAACAGCTAAGGACATAAACCGGATGATGTACCTATTATGTATCATCGATAATAAACAGCTAAGGACATAAACCGGATGATGTACCTATTATGTATCATCGATAATAAAAAGCTAAGGACATAAACCGGATGATGTACCTATTATGTATCATCGATAATAAACAGCTAAGGACATAAACCGGGTGATGTACCTATTATGTATCATCGATAATAAACAGCTAAGGACATAAACCGGATGATGTACCTATTATGTATCATCGATAATAAACAACTAAGGACATAAACCGGATGATGTACCTATTATGTATCATCGATAATAAACAACTAAGGACATAAACCGGATGATGTACCTATTATGTATCATCGATAATAAACAGCTAAGGACATAAACCGGATGATGTACCTATTATGTATCATCGATAATAAACAACTAAGGACATAAACCGGATGATGTACCTATTATGTATCATCGATAATAAACAACTAAGGACATAAACCGGATGATGTACCTATTATGTACCATCGATAATAAACAGCTAAGGACATAAACCGGATGATGTACCTATTATGTATCATCGATAATAAACAGCTAAGGACATAAACCGGATGATGTACCTATTATGTATCATCGATAATAAACAACTAAGGACATAAACCGGGTGATGTACCTATTATGTATCATAGATAATAAACAACTAAGGACATAAACCGGATGATGTACCTATTATGTATCATCGATAATAAACAGCTAAGGACATAAACCGGATGATGTACCTATTATGTATCATCGATAATAAACAGCTAAGGACATAAACCGGATGATGTACCTATTATGTATTATCGATAATAAACAACTAAGGACATAAACCGGATGATGTACCTATTATGTATCATCGATAATAAACAGCTAAGGACATAAACCGGATGATGTACCTATTATGTATTATCGATAATAAACAACTAAGGACATAAACCGGATGATGTACCTATTATGTATCATCGATAATAAACAGCTAAGGACATAAACCGGATGATGTACCTATTATGTATTATCGATAATAAACAACTAAGGACATAAACCGGGTGATGTACCTATTATGTATCATCGATAATAAACACCTAAGGACATAAACCGGGTGATGTACCTATTATGTATCATCGATAATAAACAACTAAGGACATAAACCGGATGATGTACCTATTATGTATCATCGATAATAAACAGCTAAGGACATAAACCGGATGATGTACCTATTATGTATCATCGATAATAAACAACTAAGGACATAAACCGGATGATGTACCTATTATGTATCATCGATTATAAACAGCTAAGGACATAAACCGGATGATGTACCTATTATGTATCATCGATAATAAACAGCTAAGGACATAAACCGGATGATGTACCTATTATGTATCATCGATAATAAACAGCTAAGGACATAAACCGGGTGATGTACCTATTATGTATTATCGATAATAAACAACTAAGGACATAAACCGGGTGATGTACCTATTATGTATCATCGATAATAAACACCTAAGGACATAAACCGGATGATGTACCTATTATGTATCATCGATAATAAACAGCTAAGGACATAAACCGGGTGATGTACCTATTATGTATTATCGATAATAAACAACTAAGGACATAAACCGGGTGATGTACCTATTATGTATCATCGATAATAAACAACTAAGGACATAAGGATTCGTCTAGTAAGAAAGTCTAGTTGTTTATATTACTACATATCGTCCCTACCATGAACTATCGAATATGCAAATCGGAGCAAACTAGAGAACGAACATATTCTATCCATTGACCAAGTAATATATTGAAAAATGGCCTTATTGGATACTTTATTTAAGGCATTAAAGGCTATTCTAAAGGGGGTTAGGTTTTTAGAGTTGTGACAATTTGTGACTAGCCGTATAGTCCAAGAACTAAGTCTCGAACCCGAAAAACGAGAATTTCTGGATTCCATAGTTTGATATGGTAGGTTCAAATTTGACTCCGTTTTCCTTAAAAAATTAAGTTTATTATTTAGACCCCTTGATCTTTGCGGTCCTCAATTATTACGTATACGTATAATTACCCAATTGAAATTATACATATATTCCCTGTTATACAACCATATATGTAATCGTACAACCAATTATCAAACCTTATAGAGACATTTAATTAATATATATGGTAATAATATATATTCAATTAATAATATAATACAGTTAATCAAATTTATGGAAAAAATGAAAAACAAAAATAAAGAATATGGTTTAGAATTTTCTCAAGAACAGTATTGATATCAATAATTAGAGGATCGAAAATTGGGAGGTAATCGGCCTTCTCTTTGGAGCAAGAGGTTCCATGCCTTCATTCGTACACAATTGGGAGGTAATCGGCCTTCTCTTTGGAGCAAGAGGTTCCATGCCTTCATTCGTACAAACTTGGGAGGTAATCGGCCTTCTCTTTGGAGCAAGAGGTTCCATGCCTTCATTCGTACAAACTTGGAAGGTAATCGGCCTTCTCTTTGGTGCAAGAGGTTCCATGCCTTCATTCGTACAAACTTGGGAGGTAATCGGCCTTCTCTTTGGAGCAAGAGGTTCCATGCCTTCATTCGTACAAACTTGGGAGGTAATCGGCCTTCTCTTTGGAGCAAGAGGTTCCATGCCTTCATTCGTACAAACTTGGGAGGTAATCGGCCTTCTCTTTGGTGCAAGATGTTCCATGCCTTCATTGGTACAAACTTGGGAGGTAATCGGCCTTCTCTTTGGAGCAAGAGGTTCCATGCCTTCATTCGTACCAACTTGGGAGGTAATCGGCCTTCTCTTTGGAGCAAGAGGTTCCATGCCTTCATTCGTACAAACTTGGGAGGTAATCGGCCTTCTCTTTGGAGCAAGAGGTTCCATGCCTTCATTCGTACAAACTTGGGAGGTAATCGGCCTTCTCTTTGGAGCAAGAGGTTCCATGCCTTCATTCGTACAAACTTGGGAGGTAATCGGCCTTCTCTTTGGAGCAAGAGGTTCCATGCCTTCATTCGTACACAATTGGGAGGTAATCGGCCTTCTCTTTGGAGCAAGAGGTTCCATGCCTTCATTCGTACAAACTTGGGAGGTAATCGGCCTTCTCTTTGGTGCAAGAGGTTCCATGCCTTCATTCGTACAAAATTGGGAGGTAATCGGCCTTCTCTTTGGAGCAAGAGGTTCCATGCCTTCATTCGTACAAACTTGGGAGGTAATCGGCCTTCTCTTTGGAGCAAGAGGTTCCATGCCTTCATTCGTACAAACTTGGAAGGTAATCGGCCTTCTCTTTGGTGCAAGAGGTTCCATGCCTTCATTCGTACAAACTTGGGAGGTAATCGGCCTTCTCTTTGGAGCAAGAGGTTCCATGCCTTCATTCGTACACAATTGGGAGGTAATCGGCCTTCTCTTTGGAGCAAGAGGTTCCGTGCCTTCATTCGTACAAACTTGGGAGGTAATCGGCCTTCTCTTTGGAGCAAGAGGTTCCATGCCTTCATTCGTACAAAATTGGGAGGTAATCGGCCTTCTCTTTGGAGCAAGAGGTTCCATGCCTTCATTCGTACCAACTGTTTTCAAAAGATGGAACATTAGATGCAACTTTGTATCACTGGCTCGTTCGATAATAAAGGACTCCATTAGGATTGTCAAAAATCATTTGTACGGCTGAGGAAATTCTTAAATCAAAATTCTGAAAAGTTTATTTATTTATTTTAATTTCAACGTCCATTATTATTAACGAAGAATTTTAGGACGGGTTATCTATAGGTTACCACCCATTTTCAGCCAGGATAGGGCTGATGCCTTTTCTTTTTTCTAAAGAAAAGCCACCACCCCATAGTGGGAATCGAACCCACAACCTTTAGCTCAGAGTGCTAAGTGCTCACGCCTTAACACTCACGGCCACCGGGCGTCCTGTGGTTCATTTTCTTTCCTGTATTCAGAAAAGAATATGAATACAATAAAATAAAACACATGTAACCAATTGATGGCTTCTATACAGGCCGGAAGCTTACTAACATTCCAAGCAGAAAGAAGAGTATAGTAATAAAAAAGTCCGTCACGCAGGAGCTGCATAAAGGAGCACTTTCCTCAGAATTGGTTAGTGTCGAGTGCATTCCTGAATAATTTGCTTAAAATAACCGATACAGATAAATAAAATAAAAACATAAATAACACCTGTTTCAATTCAATTCAAACATAGTACAAAGTAAATCCCCCCTTCCGATAGACCGATTTAGTTCATTTTTACAACACTTCTTTCTTATTAGATACCCAGGACGTATACCGCGTTTCGTTACAATACAGCAGAAATCCGGTATGAGCAAATTAGTAATTTGGGTCCGGAGTAAACCCCCCTCCTAATGAACCGATTTAGTTTATTTTTACAACACATTTTTCTCTTTAGTTGACCAGAACGAATACCGAGCTTCGTTGAAATATAACAAAAATTACGACTGGTATTGGCAAATAACTACTTTGGCTCCGGAGTAAAACCCCCCAGGAGATGGACTGATTTTGTTGGTTAACGAACTCGTTCAATCGTTTGATTGGGGAATACAACATACCAAGTTTCGTAGGGAAGAAACAAAAACTCTGGCCGGTATCGTGTTAACGGACACATATATAACTATATATATATATATATATATATATATATATATATATATATATATATATATATATATATATATATAACTATAAAATTAAGACAATTTTACAATGAATAATAAATAAGGCAGACACTGTTAAGGTAGATAACATGTAAATGAAAACAACCCAAATTGTTTATATTCTAATTTTTTTTTTTTTATTATTTTTTTTTTATTTTTTTTTTTTTTTTTTAGTTTCAGTATCTCCTTTATTGATATTTACAATCTGTACAAATATGTACAATAAGTAAATTTGAACTAACAATGGCAACACACTGGATGAGATGAGGGGAGAAGGCAGACATTACTGCTACTCCCAATAAAATTGGTTGAACTATGTACACTATTTACAATATTTACACAGTTTCTTGCAATAAGTTGTCTCGTGGCCAATGGCGGTGGAGGCGGCGAGGGGGATTATCAGGAATAACATTGGAAAAGAGGGATTTGCCAAGAGGATTGGGGTGGGCTGGGAGTTTAGAGAAAAAGGCCAGGAAACGGGATTTGGCTAAATCATGGACAAAGGGTATATTCTAATATTAAATGATGTTTTATTCGCGCTGCCATTTAAACCGGAACAGCTGTACAAGATCATGCGAGCAAGAACCAATGAGAGCGCAGAGAACAACCACTACTGCGCGGTGCTCTCATTCACTCTTACGGTTATGCGCAGTGTGTAGTAGTCTATTATAGGCAACATTTATTTTCATGTTAAACCCCACAAAAGAGTGTGTTTTTTTGTAATTATTTTAAATTAAGTTTATTCAATGCGCTGTTTAAATGGCAACGTGAATAAAGCACTTCATTTAATATGAAAACAAAAACTAGGTACTTTGGGGTATTTTTATTTAAATTTAGGCCCCCTTGAAAGTTTCTGTCTTATTTATTATTTAATGCAAAATTGTCTTAATTTGCATTTTTTTTTACATTAATCATAGTTGGCTCCTGAATTAAACCCTATTTTTGGGCAATATTTTTTTGTACCTCTACTCTATGCGCAGTAGCTGGTCTTCCACGACAAGTCTTTCCAACAGATATTTACCTTCTTATCGACCCCAACGGGTTCATTATAGCAAAATTTCAAGGTGTATAAAACACTTCATGAAAAAAGCGTTTCCAGCTCTCCGACTATTAGGTTGCCACTCTAACATCAACATCAAAAACAGATGCGCCCTGATTCATTTATTACATGTAATCTATATTTGCTTCTTTGTAGTTGTTCTTAAAATTGTTGTAGAAGAAATCCTTCACGCTAACATATATTACTTTTTAAAAACACCAAATTTACCTCTGATTGTGGTATAGTTTCCACGTTTTATTCTCCATATTCGTAAGAGTATTTTTGTGCGAGCAACATGTAGGCTTATCTGTAATCGTTTCCCCGCGAATGTGTGACTTCTCGAATGCAATACACCATTGTATTTATGGTTACTGGAGATTATTTCCAAGATACGAGGGGACTGGATACACTGCCCCCAGGGAGCAGATATAGGCGGAACAGGATCCTGGATACATGGATATATGTATTCCTGTTAATCTCTCTGCTTCCTTATCGTCATTATTAATGTTTCCGGTCGTTTTTCCTCTTTTATATTTTATCTATTGGCATTGAGTCAAACGCTGAAAAATAGGTTAGTATTTTTTTTTATTGTTTTTTTTTTTTTTTTTTGGTAATAAATTAACCTTATATCATTTCAAATGTTATAAAACTAATTTTCCATAAGCTCTACGTAAAAGTATTTATTATACAGTTATTTAAGGCGAAAAACGTTTATTTGAAAATTTGAAGCAATTAAAAGGTAGACGTTTTCAGAATAAAAAAACAAAAACGACAAAAATGTACTTTACTGTTTTTTGTATTGGCAACCGTTTTCAGGGACTTGTCTCTATTTTCAACCCATATATATATATATATATATATATATATATATATATATATATATATATATATATATATATATATAAATATCTGTATAGATGGGCACGATGACATTTGAGTTTTCTTACAGTATAACAGACGTTTCAATCGTTATGTGTATAATTATAATTTTTGTAAAGTAAACCTCTCTCCAGATGGAACCATTTCCAATCGTAACTCTTCCAATCGTTTTTTATGGGAAACCTATATACCAAGTTTTGTGCCGGAGAAAATTAAAATATTATATCTATTATCAGTCTCATATATATGTATATATATATATATATATATATATATATATATATATATATATATATATATATATATATATGTATATATATATATATATATTTATTATTTATTTCATTGTTGGTGTTCCGCCTTATGGCGATGTACACCTTACATTTCATATAGTTATTACAAGCATTATGTTACCTTATTGTTATTCTTAAATATTTAATCTACAACTTTGATCTTGGTATCATCTGAAAGGAAAATTAATAGGCTAGAACGTTTACATTGAGGTGTTTTTACGTACAAGGCTTGGTTTCAGTGATAAATAGGAATTTGTCTACAAAAGGGCGATATTTTTGAGTTTTTTGCGTTTTACGCGCAAACGGTGCGTCGGATCAAAAGATGTTTTGGAATAAATTAGTCTTAAAATTAAATTTTCAATCAGAATTCGTCATAAAAAAAATACCTGCCGCCATTGGAAAATCAAGAGTTAGATGCGCTGGAGAAAAACTGGAGAATGTTACAAAGTCAACTAAACCTTCAAAAGTAACCTCATGCAACATAACTAAGACCTACCAAGTTTCATTTCGAAATTCCAACAACTCTAGGAGGAAAAGGGGGTGGACACATATACTGGGACACCCTGTATATATACTGGGACACCCTGTATAACGCCCGGCAGGATGGAATAAAGTTAGTTAGTGTCCAGCTCTTGTGTCGTACATACCTGTCTGTAGTCTAGTACCTCTTTTTAAAAACTTATACACGTGAGATCCGTACTTAAGTTATACACACACTTACATATATATATATATATATATATATATATATATATATATATATATATTACTAAATTATATTATATTTACATTAAATTATGCTTAATACAAACTTGTTTTTATTATTTACACATATATATATATATATATATATATATATATATACACGTGATTTTTAAAATGAGAATCAACTATAAGTAATCATGATTTAATTAATAATACACATTCTGAAGCTAGTCGAAGAAATGTACATTAATAATGGATAATTGCAAGAAATGATTTACAGTTGTCACGAAAAGCTTCAACTACATAGGTTAAGGTAAACCGCATGTCTAAAACATTCCGAAATAATTCCGCGCCCTGAGAATGCTTTGAACACAAGAGGAACTAAATTTTGATGTCTGTCGGCTAAACATCCGTCAGAGAAAGCTGCGTTTTGTACTGGTTAGAGTTGTGAGGTCTTGCCACTTGTTTTGAGAGTTGAGAGTTGTGGATACTCCCAGTTTGCTTGGTTTGGGGCTACTCCCTTCCCCTAATAAATACACATATCCCCAAGTTCACCAGCCCCCAATGCCGGCCAATTTATATCAATCATTCCAAAGTGTCAAAACTAACTTGCTCGACAATAGCCAACGTTTCTTACCCGGCACTCAAACATCTTCCTATATTGAATTACATAACAACTCCGCAACATATTATTTCCAGACATTGAATTACATAACAACTCCGCAACATATTATTTCCTGACTACCTCTAACATCACCGATATTAAGGCCTTTTGCATTTACTTGGAGGATGTAATGAAGAAAAGAGGCAACCGCAGCGTGTAGTAAACGAACCGAAATATCAGTTCTTAATTATTCTGTATTATAAAAGCTTATTTTATTTACTTGTTCTATAAGAGTTTACTCTAATTTAATTTTCATGAATTGTATATATTAACCCCGATCATATTTGTAAGGACAATGTTCAATTACAAATAAATATTACTACTACTATATTGAATTACATGCAGACAATATCCGATTCACAATATATTTTTACCTTGCTCAACTATCGGGAAGCTGTATTAAATGTTGTACGCACCAAAGATTTTTTCAAAAATCTCTTCAAATCTTCAATCTACCTATTGGATAGCAAAAATGACCAGAGTCAAAATTAATTTTTTCGTCAAGAACCATGGAATGTATCATTTCCTTAACAAAATGATTGGTCGAGTTGGTTAACCAGCAAATTCTGTGAAATTGCAATAACCTGGAATGTGCTCATCTAAAAATAAAAAGGTGTAGTAAAAAAAAAGTGTACGGCTGTACCGTATGAAATGTCAGTTTTGGACTTGTCGATTTCCTTCAAATGTCTTGAAACTGTCGTGGCTCCTACTCCGAGTTCTTTGGCATATTCCCTAGTGCTATTATCAGGCTGTACCGTATGAAATGTCAGTTTTGGACTTGCCGATTTCCTTCAAATATCTTGAAACTTTCGTGGCTCCTACTCCGAGTTCTTTGGCATATTCCCTAGTGCTATTATCAGGCTGTACCGTATGAAATGTCAGTTTTGGACTTGCCGATTTCCTTCAAATGTCTTGAAACTGTCGAGGCTCCTACTCCGAGTTCTTTGGCATATTCCCTAGTGCTATTATCAGGCTGTACCGTATGAAATGTCAGTTTTGGACTTGCCGATTTCCTTCAAATGTCTTGAAACTGTCGTGGCTCCTACTCCGAGTTCTTTGGCATATTCCCTAGTGCTATTATCAGGCTGTACCGTATGAAATGTCAGTTTTGGACTTGCCGATTTCCTTCAAATGTCTTGAAACTGTCGAGGCTCCTACTCCGAGTTCTTTGGCATATTCCCTAGTGCTATTATCAGGCTGTACCGTATGAAATGTCAGTTTTGGACTTGCCGATTTCCTTCAAATGTCTTGAAACTGTCGTGGCTCCTACTCCGAGTTCTTTGGCATATTCCCTAGTGCTATTATCAGGCTGTACCGTATGAAATGTCAGTTTTGGACTTGCCGATTTCCTTCAAATGTCTTGAAACTGTCGTGGCTCCTACTCCGAGTTCTTTGGCATATTCCCTAGTGCTATTATCAGGCTGTACCGTATGAAATGTCAGTTTTGGACTTGCCGATTTCCTTGAAATGTCTTGAAACTGTCGTGGCTCCTACTCCGAGTTCTTTGGCATATTCCCTAGTGCTATTATCAGGCTGTACCGTATGAAATGTCAGTTTTGGACTTGCCGATTTCCTTGAAATGTCTTGAAACTGTCGTGGCTCCTACTCCGAGTTCTTTGGCATATTCCCTAGTGCTATTATCAGGCTGTACCGTATGAAATGTCAGTTTTGGACTTGCCGATTTCCTTCAAATGTCTTGAAACTGTCGTGGCTCCTACTCCGAGTTCTTTGGCATATTCCCTAGTGCTATTATCAGGCTGTACCGTATGAAATGTCAGTTTTGGACTTGCCGATTTCCTTGAAATGTCTTGAAACTGTTGTGGCTCCTACTCCGAGTTCTTTGGCATATTCCCTAGTGCTATTATCAGGCTGTACCGTATGAAATGTCAGTTTTGGACTTGCCGATTTCCTTGAAATGTCTTGAAACTGTCGTGGCTCCTACTCCGAGTTCTTTGGCATATTCCCTAGTGCTATTATCAGGCTGTACCGTATGAAATGTCAGTTTTGGACTTGCCGATTTCCTTGAAATGTCTTGAAACTGTCGTGGCTCCTACTCCGAGTTCTTTGGCATATTCCCTAGTGCTATTATCAGGCTGTACCGTATGAAATGTCAGTTTTGGACTTGCCGATTTCCTTCAAATGTCTTGAAACTGTCGTGGCTCCTACTCCGAGTTCTTTGGCATATTCCCTAGTGCTATTATCAGGCTGTACCGTATGAAATGTCAGTTTTGGACTTGCCGATTTCCTTGAAATGTCTTGAAACTGTCGTGGCTCCTACTCCGAGTTATTTAGCATATTCCCTAGTGCTATTATCAGGCTGTACCGTATGAAATGTCAGTTTTGGACTTGCCGATTTCCTTCAAATGTCTTGAAACTGTCGTGGCTCCTACTCCGAGTTCTTTGGCATATTCCCTAGTGCTATTATCAGGCTGTACCGTATGAAATGTCAGTTTTGGACTTGCCGATTTCCTTGAAATGTCTTGAAACTGTCGTGGCTCCTACTCCGAGTTATTTAGCATATTCCCTAGTGCTATTATCAGGCTGTACCGTATGAAATGTCAGTTTTGGACTTGCCGATTTCCTTCAAATGTCTTGAAACTGTCGTGGCTCCTACTCCGAGTTCTTTGGCATATTCCCTAGTGCTATTATCAGGCTGTACCGTATGAAATGTCAGTTTTGGACTTGCCGATTTCCTTCAAATGTCTTGAAACTGTCGTGGCTCCTACTCCGAGTTCTTTGGCATATTCCCTAGTGCTATTATCAGGCTGTACCGTATGAAATGTCAGTTTTGGACTTGCCGATTTCCTTCAAATGTCTTGAAACTGTCGTGGCTCCTACTCCGAGTTCTTTGGCATATTCCCTAGTGCTTTTTGAGGGACAAGCTTCGACCCTTTCTTTCAGGTGGTCATGGTCAAGCTTGGTTTCTGGCCTTCTTCGCTCTTCGTTGTCAAGGTCAAAATTTCCACCTCGAAACCTGGAAAACCACCGGTAAACAGTTCGTTCATTCATCGTTCCCTCCCCGAACGCCGTGTTAATGTTCATACACCCCTCACCAGCACTATGACCGAGCTTTAATTCATAACGAAAAATATTACGGATTTCCGTTGAAGTCATAATTTAAATTTTATTTTATTTTCTCAGATAATCGTTCTCACAACACAGTACGCAAGTTAATGATTAAATAATAGGAATAAAAGAGCTTTGTTATATGAATAACAATGATGTTTGTAAATAATGGAATAAAAAAGGGAAAGGATTAAATCGCAAAGTAAACAAAACTGACGTTTCATACGGTACAGCCTGATATATATATATATATATATATATATATATATATATATATATATATATATATATATATATCGCGTGGACTTTATAAGTGGATTTTCCCCAAATGAGGGAAGGAGGGCAAAAGCGTAAGACAAAGAAATAGAAAGAAATGGTGTTTTACGGAACTTTCTTGGGGATCTTGAAAATATGTTTTTCTTAATTCTTTCAAATTATAATGAAAATAAAGGCTATTTTTGTTTATACAACTTTAATCCTCAATGTATTCACTATGTTTACATTCTTAATTTTTCTTTATCGAAGAAGTTTGTTTATCCTAACCGAGTATGCGCAAAGATTATGTTTTTCTTTTTCATAAAATTCATGCCAAATCGCAAATAAAATTCTTGCTTTTTATGGTGACGAGTATGTTGGTGAGAGCCAGGGCCGCCACATCTCAGAGCCGGGCCCAGGACCAGATCACGGGTCCCCACTTCTCAGATCACGGGCCCCACTTTCGGTACTTGTAGTTTTATTACGACTCCTAATGAAATATTCTATTCTGGGACTGCACTTGTTTTGTCGTCTATTTACATTTAAAAAAATATAGATCCCATTCCAATAAATATAGGCTACGCCCGTCTATATTTCTAAACCCCATTCTTTTTACAAGTTTATAACCTATACATTTCTTTCCAAATAGCGAGGCCCGGCCCGGGACCCCAAGGCGCCCCGGCTCGGGACAACTGTACCCGGTTGTCCCCCCCCCCCATGTGGCGGTCCTGGTGAGAGCACTGTTCTGAAGTGGTTTTCACGTTTAATATCTTGAGATTTCTATCTGAAAGAACTTCACACATTGTTAAGAACAATCCTACTATTAACGTCCTTGTAATACCTGTTAATTAACTATTTAAAAACTACAATTTCCGAAAAGATGGCTGGATACTACTGTCCGAAAGATGTTTGGGTTTCCAATGTGCTCAGCGAATAGTGCATTATGGAACAAATTTCCGCTAGTGTTGCTCTAATAAAAAGAAGTGTGGAGGATACTTTTACGAAAAGAATAGAGATAGCCGACACTGGATTCGGTAAACCTGAAGGAGAGCGTCCTCAACACCGATTTTCTTCAAAGGTTGCACTATAACGTATTTTCATGCACTAAACACGAATCCGTTGAAAAAAAATTGTTGTTCTCAACCAGGAAAGAAGTTATTTAAAAAAAAAAGTTCACTGTTATGCGGGTTACAAACGACCGCATAAACAACGCACTTGTGAACTCGCGCATGCCCAATATTCCTTAATGACGAAGTGTAATTGAAATTAACTGTCAATTATTAAAATTTACCAACACTTATTTATTCAGAAACATTTTTTAAAATAATAAAACACTCTTCTAATTTCTTTGTTCGCTCCTGAAAAGTATTATACAACAGTATCCCTTAATAATTAGCTAATGCCTTTATGATTCGTTCCTTCTAGGCTTCTCTAATTCCCTCCAAGCTGTAATTAGTTTTTGATTGTTGCTGTTGTTACTGTTTTTTTTCCAATGAAGTTACACGATTTTATCATTATTATCCACAATCGAGAAGAATTACTCAAATTTTTGATACAAAACAAAGTTTTGAGTAATTCTCTCGATTGTGGAAAATGTGGGCAGCAGTTAAAGTTGAACGAAACAACTTTGGAGTTTAGATGCCGAAAGTGGTATCGCGAAAAGAACATTTATAGAAAATATGTGAAAAAACAATGTGATTTCCGTGCCAGTGCCAGTGATTAGTATAATGCCTTGGACGACTTCTGCGCATAGAATTCTTTTTATTTCTGCGAGTTGGATTGACTAGGGGTTTAGATGTCTTCTTGAGCGAGCGGAAACGCATAGCACGTCTGCCCAAAAGCGACTGTTAACGACCAACTCAGCTACCACAGGTGAGTTTAAATTTAAATTACACTTCTTCATTAATGACTATTGCGCATGCGCGTGTTTACATATCAGCTGTTTACCCCGTCCTTTAGAACCCGCATAACAGTGAACGTTTTTTTTTAAATAACTTCTTTCCTGGTTGAGTACAACAATTTTTTTCAACGGATTCGTGTTTAGTGCATGAAAATACGTTATAGTGCAAACTTTGAAGAAAATCGGTGTTGAGGACGCTCTCCTTCAGGTTTACCCTGGATTCTGTACGAAAGCACAAGCCGGAAAAAAAACATTGGATTTGCCCATAAGAGCACTAACCTCAAAGTCAAAGGCTCGTTTGCATCCAAGGACGATGAGTTTCTTGTAACCAAACCATCACAAGTGTAGCGTAGCGATCATTTTATCAGATATTAAGATCTGATAAGATAGATCTATGAGATAGAGTACATAGTGTAGCCATGATGACCAAGTGCCAGCTGGTGAATTCCTGGACTGTTGTATAGAAGTACGTTGTATAATCTCATACCTCTTTGTAACGAGCTCTCCCGCCAAGGGAGCAGGATATGTTCACTCAGTGTTTGTTTACTGGTCTTTGTATAACCTCATGTGTATTGTGATTGATCCAATAACTATGTATTTATGATACAGTGTTCTATTTCTATGAACTAATAACACTGGACAACACACAGAAATGGACACTGCTGATCACACATTCTGCTATCATAGATCACCACAGGAGAGCCTGGAATAAGTTATCGAAGTAACCGGCTTCCAACTGTGAATAGTTTCACCGTACTTGCTATTTTTAAACTGGCTCTGGCGTTACCTCCCGCACCGGTTACCTGTCCACCAGAGAGGCTGCAATAGGCATAACCCTCCCAGCACCGAGGTTCAGCATCTCTCCGCAACACTGGTGACGTCATCTCAACCAGGATATTTTATTTCCCTTCTTTACTCGTCAGAGACATTTTTATTATTCATTATTACTTGCTCAGAGGACTTTATCATTTATTTATTAATTATTATTTTAGAAGAAGATTGTTATATTTATGGAGTCATATTATTATTATTATTATTTTATTTTATCCTATGAATAAAAGAGTTAATTATTTTTACTTCTGAAGACACGCATTATTGGGACCCTTCTGTCAACATCCCAAGATCCCAATACTAGTAATACTTCTACTCCCAATTATATCGACTGAAGGCAGCAATTGAAGAAAAACTGGTTTTTGTTAGCAATTATAATACGTGTGACATTCCAACATGAAGATGTCCGGCCTCCGGTCTCTTCAAGGTTTCGGTTGAACGTAGAACTAGAAAATAGTTGTGGATGGGTGTGCCCGTATGTGAGTATGTATGTGTGTGTGTGTGTCCGTATATGTGTATGTATGTGTGTGTGTGTGGCTCCATTTAAGTATATACAGGCACCAATGGCCCCTAAAAGGAAAAAAAAAAAAAAAAAAAAAAAAAAAAAAAAAAAAAAAAAAAAGGTTTTGGTTGATCTTACTGAGCTTGGGTTGGGATTTTAACCTCACCCAACCTATTGGCCGGAAGTTGCTCGTTCCGATTATCACTTTTTCCGTTATCATCAAATTTTTCTGCCGAATAAATTCTACACCATAAAAGAATACTTAAAAAAGAACCTTAAATTGTTCATAGGACATAAAGACCGTGTTATTTCTAATTATGACAAGGACGGGAACATACAAGATAATTTCAATTAACAATTTTATAAATCCCTTCCAACGAAACATAAGTACACATATGTATATATATATATATATATATATATATATATATATATATATATAAAACTGCCCAATGAATGCGGCTGAGGCAGTATGTTTGATGCAGGTTGAGGTAATGACCTACATCCATATCGATCTGGTTTCGTCTTCGTTCTCTCGCATTTGCAGGACATTTAGTGTGTTAGTTTGACTGTTGTGTACTTAATTATTGTACTAATTTCTCGGCGTTAACCTAACAATAATCCTAAGAAGCTCGGAGTCGGTTTAATAAATTTTACTGAAATAACAATAAGATGATGCCTATAAAAGATGTGAGCTAAATGAGTTAGGCAAGAATGGGTCATTTGTACATGAGCAATAAGTATGTTGAGAATACCGTGTGTAAATTATGTAACAATAAGTATATTGGATGTGGAGAATACGGAATGTGTAGACTGCGGATGTTCAAGGAAAATTTGATTGAATAAGAATGGCAAGAAGCATACTGTGGATTCAAGACATGTTTGGTTGCAAAAACGTATTTGGGTTGTACAATTATATACGATTTTGACACAGAATATATGATACAAGTAGCAGTGGGTCGTTCTGGTTAACCAATTCACAGCCATTTCAGAGCTAGAATGAAGTCGATCTGATGACATGATAGATTAGATACGAATACATTTCACATGACATGATAAGTGTTGTTGAGAAATATGGCAGTTGGTCCTTAGGTGCCGATTCCGAACCTAGACCTGCCAACTTGGCTATCTTCTCGTTACCTAGGATACCTAGATGTCCTGGTATCCAGTAGGATGACATGATAAGTGTTGTTGAGAAATATGGCAGTTGGTGCTTAGGTGCCGATTCCGAACCTAGACCTGCCAACTTGGCTATCTTCTCGTTGCCTAGGATAACTAGATGTCCTGGTATCCAGTAGGATGACATGATAAGTGTTGTTGAGAAATATGGCAGTTGGTCCTTAGAAGCCGATTCCGAACCTAGACCTACCAACTTGGCTATCTTCTCATTGCCTAGGATACCTAGATGTCCCGGTATCCAGTAGGATGACATGATAAGTGTTGTTGAGAAATATGGCAGTTGGTCCTTAGGTGCCGATTCCGAACCTAGACCTGCCAACTTGGCTATCTTCTCGTTGCCTAGGATACCTAGATGTCCCGGTATCCAGTAGGATGACATGATAAGTATTGTTGAGAAATAATGCAGTTGGTCCTTAGGTGCCGATTCCGAACCTAGACCTGCCAACTTGGCTATCTTCTCGTTGCCTAGGATACCTAGATGTCCCGGTATCCAGTAGGATGACATGATAAGTGTTGTTGAGAAATATGGCAGTTGGTCCTTAGGTGCCGATTCCGAACCTAGACCTGCCAACTTGGCTATCTTCTCGTTGCCTAGGATACCTAGATGTCCCGGTATCCAGTAGGATGACATGATAAGTGTTGTTGAGAAATATGGCAGTTGGTCCTTAGGTGCCGATTCCGAACCTAGACCTGCCAACTTGGCTATCTTCTCGTTGCCTAGGATACCTAGATGTCCCGGTATCCAGTAGGATGACATGATAAGTGTTGTTGAGAAATATGGCAGTCGGTCCTTAGAAGCCGATTCCGAACCTAGACCTGCCAACTTGGCTATCTTCTCGTTGCCTAGGATACCTAGATGTCCCGGTATCCAGTAGGATGACATGATAAGTATTGTTGAGAAATAATGCAGTTGGTCCTTAGGTGCCGATTCCGAACCTAGACCTGCCAACTTGGCTATCTTCTCGTTGCCTAGGATACCTAGATGTCCCGGTATCCAGTAGGATGACATGATAAGTGTTGTTGAGAAATATGGCAGTTGGTCCTTAGGTGCCGATTCCGAACCTAGACCTGCCAACTTGGCTATCTTCTCGTTGCCTAGGATACCTAGATGTCCCGGTATCCAGTAGGATGACATGATAAGTGTTGTTGAGAAATATGGCAGTTGGTCCTTAGGTGCCGATTCCGAACCTAGACCTGCCAACTTGGCTATCTTCTCGTTGCCTAGGATACCTAGATGTCCCGGTATCCAGTAGGATGACATGATAAGTGTTGTTGAGAAATATGGCAGTTGGTCCTTAGGTGCCGATTCCGAACCTAGACCTGCCAACTTGGCTATCTTCTCGTTGCCTAGGATACCTAGATGTCCCGGTATCCAGTAGGATGACATGATAAGTGTTGTTGAGAAATATGGCAGTTGGTCCTTAGGTGCCGATTCCGAACCTAGACCTGCCAACTTGGCTATCTTCTCGTTGCCTAGGATACCTAGATGTCCTGGTATCCAGTAGGATGACATGATAAGTGTTGTTGAGAAATATGGCAGTCGGTCCTTAGAAGCCGATTCCGAACCTAGACCTGCCAACTTGGCTATCTTCTCGTTGCCTAGGATACCTAGATGTCCCGGTATCCAGTAGGATGACATGATAAGTATTGTTGAGAAATAATGCAGTTGGTCCTTAGGTGCCGATTCCGAACCTAGACCTGCCAACTTGGCTATCTTCTCGTTGCCTAGGATACCTAGATGTCCCGGTATCCAGTTGGATGACATGATAAGTGTTGTTGAGAAATATGGCAGTTGGTCCTTAGGTGCCGATTCCGAACCTAGACCTGCCAACTTGGCTATCTTCTCGTTGCCTAGGATACCTAGATGTCCCGGTATCCAGTAGGATGACATGATAAGTGTTGTTGAGAAATATGGCAGTTGGTCCTTAGGTGCCGATTCCGAACCTAGACCTGCCAACTTGGCTATCTTCTCGTTGCCTAGGATACCTAGATGTCCCGGTATCCAGTAGGATGACATGATAAGTGTTGTTGAGAAATATGGCAGTTGGTCCTTAGGTGCCGATTCCGAACCTAGACCTGCCAACTTGGCTATCTTCTCGTTGCCTAGGATACCTAGATGTCCCGGTATCCAGTAGGATGACATGATAAGTGTTGTTGAGAAATATGGCAGTTGGTCCTTAGGTGCCGATTCCGAACCTAGACCTGCCAACTTGGCTATCTTCTCGTTGCCTAGGATACCTAGATGTCCTGGTATCCAGTAGGATGACATGATAAGTGTTGTTGAGAAATATGGCAGTCGGTCCTTAGAAGCCGATTCCGAACCTAGACCTGCCAACTTGGCTATCTTCTCGTTGCCTAGGATACCTAGATGTCCCGGTATCCAGTAGGATGACATGATAAGTATTGTTGAGAAATAATGCAGTTGGTCCTTAGGTGCCGATTCCGAACCTAGACCTGCCAACTTGGCTATCTTCTCGTTGCCTAGGATACCTAGATGTCCCGGTATCCAGTAGGATGACATGATAAGTGTTGTTGAGAAATATGGCAGTTGGTCCTTAGGTGCCGATTCCGAACCTAGACCTGCCAACTTGGCTATCTTCTCGTTGCCTAGGATACCTAGATGTCCCGGTATCCAGTAGGATGACATGATAAGTGTTGTTGAGAAATATGGCAGTTGGTCCTTAGGTGCCGATTCCGAACCTAGACCTGCCAACTTGGCTATCTTCTCGTTGCCTAGGATACCTAGATGTCCCGGTATCCAGTAGGATGACATGATAAGTGTTGTTGAGAAATATGGCAGTTGGTCCTTAGGTGCCGATTCCGAACCTAGACCTGCCAACTTGGCTATCTTCTCGTTGCCTAGGATACCTAGATGTCCCGGTATCCAGTAGGATGACATGATAAGTGTTGTTGAGAAATATGGCAGTTGGTCCTTACGTGCCGATTCCGAACCTAGACCTACCAACTTGGCTATCTTCTCGTAGCCTAGGATACCTAGATGTCCCGGTATCCAGTAGGATGACATGATAAGTGTTGTTGAGAAATATGGCAGTTGGTCCTTACGTGCCGATTCCGAACCTAGACCTGCCAACTTGGCTATCTTCTCGTAGCCTAGGATACCTAGATGTCCTGGTATCCAGTAGGATGACATGATAAGTGTTGTTGAGAAATATGGCAGTTGGTCCTTACGTGCCGATTCCGAACCTAGACCTGCCAACTTGGCTATCTTCTCGTTGCCTAGGATACCTAGATGTCCCGGTATCCAATAGGATGACATGATAAGTGTTGTTGAGAAATATTAATGTTGTACAAATTTGTTTTTTATAAGTTTCATTGTATTAGATATTGTTGAAAATGTTTGAACTTGAGCGATTTAAGATTCTTCCATTAAGAAGGCTGTCGTCTCCGTAGATTTCTGTCAAACAAATGGGCATTCGTATTAAAAGACAGACAGTCAGTGAATACTTGGTCGTGAGTTCTGAAATAAACGTTTGACAAGTTGGCCTTTTAAATAATTAGTAAGTCCTGGATCACACGACTGTGACCTATGACTAGTCACACTACCTATGCGTAGTCTGGCTAATATGACTTCTGTATGAAGAAGGGAAGTCTTTCACTTGCCTCTAATTTCTTATCTGTAGTTTTAGCCAACTCTAGATTTTTCTTGAGCATGCATTTTCATTTTATTTATTTTTTAATTCTTTGAAACCGAAGGAAATAAAACAATGTTACTAGTTTCTAGTAGACATCATAACGCTTCATTAGAGGACTAAACCCAAAATCAGACATTGTTACTGTATATAACAGGTGGAGTTAATGTTTTAGCGCGGTTACTCCCCCTACCTCCATAGGGAGAACCCGCTTATGAGGTTGACCTCATGACGTAATCCGGAAGTGCCGACTAGAAACTTTCATGTTTCAGACCCTATAGATCACGAAAATATAGGTGGCCCAAATTTGTATATATATATATATATATATATATATATATATATATATTAATTCTTGTGAAAGATGACCCGATATATATTTTCCACTTTTTCTTGTTTGTTTTTCTGGCAGGGGGTCGATAAAGCAGTACACTCTTTGTTCACATTAACTGCTTTATTTGTTATGTTTCGCCCGACATGTTTCGTGCCTTTTCGCAACTCTTCAGGGGCTTTCCTTATCAAGAAGTCCTCTCGTCATGTTGTCTAGCTTGAGTCCTAGTAGTCCCAGTACTACGCCTGACTCAAGCTAGACAACATTACGAGAGGACTTCTTGATAAGGAAAGCCCCTGAAGAGGTGCGAAAAGGCACGAAACATGTCGGGCGAAACATAACAAATAAAGCAGTTAATGTGAACAAAGAGTGTACTGCTGTATCGACCCCCTGCCAGAAAAACAAACAAGAAAAAGTGGAAAATATATATATATATATATGTATATATATATATATATATATATATATATATATATATATATATATATATATTTATATATATGCTTGTCTGTTAACGCTCTAGCAAGGTCAGAAATGGCCCAATTTTCATGAAATTTGGTACAAAAATCTGTCTTCTAATTTGAAAGGTCAAGTTCGTTAACCAGCAGAATCCGCCCACGGGAAGATAGTGGTTGGGGCGAAATTCGCGCAAATAAAATCGTAACGCTTACGTCTTTGAGTTTATATGCTTGCTGGTACTTGTTTTATAGGTTTCTTAACATAGGAAAACGAATGAAACCATTTTTAAGTTGATATCTGTATCCGTTTTTGAGATTTTTCTTTTTGTTGAGTGCATCATGATGAGTAGTGGTTGTTATCCGTCACTTACACAAGTTCTTAGCTCTAAGTTTCAGTGTTTTTGAAGCCACCAAAGAGTTTCTTGAGTACAATATTCTGTGTATATGTTTTCTTTTTATTCTTTAATATTTCATTGAGCTTTAAAAGTCACAGTACCATCAAAACCAAACACAAGTAATCACTTAAAGTGGCTTTTTGAGAATGGTATAAGCTCTTTGTAATTGTTGCAAAGTATTTTAAAGGGAAAGTGCTCCACCACTTAAAGGAAAGCCAGAAACGGCTCTCAGAGAAGTTCTATTCATTCGCCAAACTTCCACATGAATGAGACGAAATACAGGGAAACGGAGGAGTTGGGACTGAAATATATTATACCCTTATACATTGAATCTGAAAATGTATTACTTTTTAGAAACTAAGCTACTTTTCGTGATGAAAATAATTTTTTTTTCTGTTTTTTTTTTGTTTAATGTGTTGTAACCACTATGAGGTCATTAAACACAGGATTTTAGGTGTATATTTGTATAAAAAAAGAATTTTATTTTGAAAGTTTTTTATATATTTATTTTAGTTATTTGTTATTCATTTTTTTTTCTGTGATATTTGGTGGTTTGATTTAAATATTTATTCTATGATATTTCATTATTTAGAATAAATAAATATAAAAAATAAATCAAATTAATAAAAATAAATAAAATACTTTTTATTATAATCAATAATATACATACTAACTCTGTGGTCTATGCTGGATTCTCAGGTGGGAGATGCGAGTTCCAATCCCTTATGTGGTAGGTTGACGTTTTTCACCGATGGTCTCCATCATAAGCGTTTATAAAGGCCTAGAAGCGCATGTGCTATAAAAATAACAAAAACAAATAATACCGAAAGGAGAAAAATAACAGAACAGTAAAACTCAATATTTACCATAAATACACGTATATATAGTATATTCGTTTTAGCACTTTCCTCCGAAGGAAAGTATCTATTGAGGTTGCTCTCATGACGGAATTTTTGAAAAATGTCTTCAAATCTTTATCGATCCTACCTAGTAGGCACCGAAAATGACCCCCGTTAAAATTGAGGGGGGGGGGGGGGGTAAACTCCCCCTTCCGGTGGACGGATTTGGAGGTTAACGAACTCGTTCAATCGTTTGCTAATTGAATGCCATATACCAAGTTTCGTGAAGAAAAAACAAAAACTCTGGCCGCTATCGTGTTAACAGACACACACACACATATATATATATATATATATATATATATATATATATATATATATATATATATATATGTGTGTGTCTGTTAACACGATAGCGGCCAGAGTTTTTGTTTTTTTCTTCACGAAACTTGGTATATAGCATTCAATTAGCAAACGATTGAACGAGTTTGTTAACCACCAAAATCGGTCCATCCGGAGGGGGGGGGGGTTACTCCGGAGCCAAAGTAGTTATTTGCCTATACCAGTCGTAATTTTTATTATATTTTATTTATCAAGATCAGTAGACGAATATGTTAAGCTTTGTGTATTTATTACGTAGTGTAGTACCCCGCATACACAAAAGTCTGGAAGGAAATTAATTACAAAACTAATAATTGAAACAGCTGCTCATAATAAATTCAAACAAGCAGAACTATTTATGTTTTTATTTTATTTATCTATCTAGGTTATCATGCCAGCCGTAATATTTGTTATATTTCAACGAAACTTGGTATTCGTAGTGGTAATCTACAGGTAAATATGTGTTGTAAAAAAAAAAAAAATCGGTTCATTAGAAGGGGGGGTTTACTCCGGACCCAAATTACAAATATACTCATACCGGTCGTAATTTCTGCTGTATTGTATTTTTTTTTATTAAAGTTACAGTATGAATTCCATTTTTAAAAAAATAAATATTAAGTAGAATTGAAAAAATGAAATCAATTTAAGGTCATATGCAGCACAAGTACAAAGGAAAATAAATTCCCTTCCTTGAAATTTACTTAATAAAGGGAATTAATTAAATATTTTTATATAAACACGGCGTAACGGATAAAAGTATCAACCTTTCAGAAGGTGATAGTTGACCTCAATGGCAACAAAAACTTTCAAACAAAGTATGGTTCATTTCTCAACAGAAACAGATTTTTATGTCGAACGGTTTTTTCTATGAATAAGTAGTTTTATTTATTTATTTATTTAAGTCTTTATTATATATATGTACAAAATTTAATAATAATAATTAACATTTCTTTTTTTGCTTGTATGTACAAATGGACCTTCCCTTTTAGGGAGTATAAAGTCTTTTTCGGTGACTGGCCGTACCTATGAGTGGAGTTCGCTGTATTTTGTGCTCCAGAGTTCCCGGTCCTTGGCACTTCTCATCCAGACAGAGCCCTCTTTTTTCCTGAATTCGTCTGCCCATCTTTTTCTTTGCCGTCCTCTTCTTCTCTTCCTTTCTAATGGCACCCATTCAGTGACCTGTTTTGCCCAGCTTTCTTTGGGTTTTCTCATCAGGTGACCTGCCCATATCCACTTCAGCCTGTGAGCATATTTATTAGCATCAAGCGCTTGGCTTCTCTTCCTCACCTGATCGTTACTTATTCTTAGCATGCTCCGTTCCATTGCCCGTTGGCATACTGATATTTTTTGTTGAAGGGTCTTAGTAAGGGACCATGTCTGACTGCCGTAAGTGAGCACTGGGAGGATACAACTATTGAATACGATGGTTTTTAGGGTTGGATCGATGTTGCTTTTCATGACTGATTTTAAGCTCCAGTATTTTTTCCATGCATTGGCAATTCTTCTTTCTATTTCTTTAATTTGCCTATCCTGAAAAGAAATTTTTTGGCCTAAGTATGTAACTTCTTCTACTATTTCAATTTCTGGAAAGCGAACTTTTAGTTAGTTGGTACTGTTGTTGGTTATAATTTTGGTTTTATGTTGGTTCAGCTGAAGACCATGGGACTGAAGCGGGCCTGGAAGGGAGCTATCCATGGGGTGCACTGTTTATCTGGAGGGTGTTTAACATCTCTATAAGTTCTTCTTCTCTTCCCGCTATTAGTACAACATCATCTGCGAACTTGAATAACTAGTAATTACTGTTAAACATTTCACGGGAAATAAAATCTAATAAAACCGTCATAACGTAGATGAAATTTCCTTTGAGGAAACAATGTTAGTAATGTTACTATAGTCATTTTAAATAGGTTGCAGGGCGGTTCCGTAAACTAAATTCTGATTATTCATGGAAATATTTGTGCAGGGCTGCAACATGGGGGGGGGGGACTGCCGGGTACAGTTGTCACGGGCCCGAGCGCCATGGGGCCGGGCCTCGCTAAATGGGGAAAAAAATGTATAGGTTATGAGCTTGTAAAAAGAATGGGGTTTAGAAATATAGACGGGCGTAGCCTATATTTATTGGAATGGGATCTATATTTTTTTAATGTACATAAACGACAAAACAAGTGCAGTCCCAGAATAGTATATTTCATTAAAGTGACCTTTGTTGCACCGATTGTCGGCTTTTATTCTCATTTCGCTCAAAACTCAAGTTGAAAATAATTTTAAAATGTCCAAAGTCCTATAGCAGCCGGGCTCTGAGAAGTGGGGGCCCGTGATCTGGTCCTGGGCCCGGCTCTGAGGAGTGGGGGCCCGTGATCTGGTCCTGGGCCCGGCCCTGAGGATTGGGTGCCCGTGATCTGGTCCTGGGCCCGGCTCTGAGAAGTGGGGGCCCGGCTCTGAGGAGTGGGGGCCCGACTCTGAGGAGTGGGGGCCCGTGATCTGGTTCTGGGCCCGGCTCTAAGGAGTGGGGGCCCTTGACCTGGTCCTGGGTCCGGCTCTGAGGAGTGGGGGCCCGTGATCTGGTTCTGAGCCCGCCTCTGAGGAGTGGGAGCCCGGCTCTGAGAAGTGGGGGCCGGTGATCTGGTCCTGGGCCCGGCTCTGAGATATGGCGGCCCTGTATTTGTGTTTTGGATTTTTTTTGTGTGTCTTCTGAAGGCTTGTCTTCTGAATACCTTTGAATAGCCTTGTGTTTTTTAAAATATATTTTGCTATATTAGATAAAAATCTAACTTACATTGGTGGGATAATAGAAGCTGGCCCTAGAAGGCCAGACACTATAATATCAGTGTCCACTTCTATTTTCAGTAATATAGTGGACAATTCCTTCATCACCTCTTCGCTGTTCTCCTCATCTTGATTGCCTCGTGTGATACTTTATAAGTAGAGAAACTAAAAAAAAAAAAAAAAAAAAAAAAAATATTAAAAAGAAAAATGGCCTTAAGAATATCATAAATTGGACAGTAAAATGGATTTCCCGATGATAAAAGTTTTCCCATGTGTAGAGGATTAAATCTCCTATGTAAGCGAGGAAGAATTTATCCTTGCACCGAAAGTCTCAACTAATATCTTCATAGCCTCCAACCTGGAAGACTTTATGCCCTTCAGATCTTCATGAGCCTATAAAGGCAGCCGTTATTGCTTCACTGCCTTTAAGCGGCGAGCGCACTACCGCATAATAGGCCTAGCAATATCTATAATCCCTTTAAGGCTTTCTGCTTTATAGAATCATCGGGTTTTTTAGGCGCTTTTCAGGGAGTTTTAAACATTTAGAGGATCAAAAATTTTGTCCGTATATTTTCTCCCAAATATAAATATCGTGAAACAAATTGAAAGGTGCCAGGCCAAAAAAAAAACACGTCATCGTAGCATTCCTGAAGAATGTGCTTAAAATAACCCAAGTAAATACAAAAAAAAAAAAAAAATTCTATTTTATTTTTTATTTTTTTATTTTTTTTTTGTAAACAAATTGATCTTTATTGGTAATTTACAATCTGTACAGTTATGTACAATAAGTAAATATACATAAAACACAGTGAATGAGATGAGAGGAGAAGGCAGACATTACTGCCACTCCCAATCAAAGTTATGGTATTTCTTATTTTAATTAAAAATTGGTCTCTTTTTTAAACTATATACATTATTTACAATATTTAGACTATTTACATTATTTTATAAGACAGGCTAATTAACCAGTAGTAAATTGTCTCGTGGCCAATGGCGGCGAAGGCGTCGAGGAGGATTATCTGGGATAACATTGGAAGAGAGGGATCTGCCAAGAGGATTGGGGTGGGCTGGGAGTTTAGACAAAAAGGTCAGGAAACGGGATTTGGCTAAATCATAGACAAAGGGTATATCAGTGTATCGATGGATGGTTAGGTTTGAAACATAGAAAGGAGCGTTGAGGATTTTACCAAGGACTTTGGATTGGAAACGTTGGATAATTTTTATATTTGATGGCTTAGCTGATCCCCATAGTTCTATGCCGTATGTCCATATCGGTCTTATTTTATTATTATCTTATTATTATTAAGATGGAACCCTCATCCATACAGGAAAATTCAAATTAGGCCCATACTGTTCAAATAATCAAGCAGAACAATTCGCGATTCTTTCGGCTTTAAAATACATTAACACCTCGACTAATAAAACATACATTATAAACAGTGACAGTAAAATAACATTACAAAAAATAGATAACATACACATTAACGACGAACTAACTGAAGACATTCGCCGAGAAATACACAAAACAAGGACACTAGACAAAATTGTAACTTTCAAATGGGTGAAGGGCCATTCAGGCATTATAGGTAATGAAATGGCGGATCAAGTCGGAAAACAAGCTGCTTTAGATGAAACATTACCTATTAGCTTCAATAAGGCTCCCAGGAGTGCAGTAGTCTATCTACTTGAAGAGGAGGCAAAAGAAGCCTGGAATCTCCGGTGGAGAACATCACCCAAAGGAAGAAGTATTCATGTGTATGAATACTTCCAGACATTGGACGAAAGACTAGATACAAATAAACTAACATACAAACTAACTCAAGTACTAACAGGACATGGTGGTGTGAAACAATACTTATACAGATTTAGACTTACACAGGACAATAAATGGAAATGTGACGGACAGACAATAAAAGACTATGACCATATAATATACAACTGCCCACTTCTAGATGGTGAAAGAATAAAATTAATTAAACATGTCGTTCTTTCTGGGGACATATGGCCAATTAATAAACACTAACTGATAAAGAAATATTTTGAACACTTTAATGGATTTGTTGAGAGAATTCAATACGACCATCTTCATTAACTTCAATCCAGTTCAACGGACATTTTCTTTTCTTTTTAATGACTTATTTCTTAATTTGCTTATTTATTCTGATTTCTTTTAATTTATTTATTTCATTTACTTAATTTATAATATGAATTATTAACACTTTCTTTATTAATATTATTATTTTTTATTATTATTTATAATTTTGACATTGTTACTAGTTTTTTATTGTTTTATTACTATTATAGTTGCTATCATTTCTCTACCTTAATTGTATTATTGTCAAACTTTTAAAATTCAGAAAAAATGTAATTATAACATAATATATATTATTTTAATTGTAATGCTGGCAGTATCGACAGATGGCACCTGCAGAATGTAAATAAAGTCCCACAGTATAGGGTTACTATATTGTGGGAAAAAAAAAAAAAATCGGTCTTATTATGGTCTTGTATATTGTCAGTTTATTTTTTGTGTCTAGTTTTGATTTGAGTCCAATTAGTCGTCGGAGAAGTCCGAAGCGTTTGTTCAGTTCTTGTCTCTTGTGTTTTATGTCGCTTGTCGAGGTGGAATCCTAAATATCGAACCCCGTTAGATTGGGGAATTGGGATATTGTGAAATACAAAATTAATGGAAATACTTTAGTTTTTTGCGCATATTCAACAGGCAAATACTCCTTATAGTTTAGAAGGCTGACTTCATGACACAATAGGGATGACACAATAGGGATGTGACGAAAGTGCCGACTAGATTATTGTATTGGGTTGTTTTACAGTTTTAACTGATAGTCTCGTGTGGAGAATCACAGGTCACTCATGTGTTCGTGTGAGTGAATCACTTCTTGTTAGATCCTCAGTAGTACTCGAAGAGGGCACTATTATTAGATCATCAACATATAAAATTTACTGCACATCGGAAGAGATGTGTTTTTTAATCGAATTCAAAGGTATGAGTCACAAAGATGAACTCAGTACACTGCCTTGAGGAACACCAATTTCTTACTTAAAGACATCAGAAATACAAGTGGTAAGATACAGGTTGGTCTATAGCTTGTCACGTCAGATTTATCTTTATTAGGATTAAGTTTCGAAATAACGATGCGTTGAAACAAAGACTCAGGGATTTCCAGAAATATCCAAAATAATAAACTGAATTCATTAGTCGTATAACTTCTACGGGTGAATAGTTCAGGAGTGTCTTATCATACTGTGTGTTATAAGATCCTGCCCAGGCGAGCTTTCTTTTTTATTGGAAAGGGTGTAATAGAGTTCGCCGATTGTGAATGGTTCGTCTAATTAGTTTCATATACTAATTACGGCCAATAATGATAGTTCACTTTGTGTCAAGTATTGATTATCAATATTAATTTTCTAAGGGTCCTAAATAATAATAATAATAATAATAATAATAATAATACCGTTATAGCGTGAATGTAATCCGGACATTGTTCATAGCAATTAACCCCAGTAAGACTGTCATTAAATCATTCATTTGACCATAAAGCCACCCCCCACCCCCGCTATTGCCCCGATCATGGTAAACCACCGAATCTAATAATTATACCTTCTGTATTTGATACAATTAATTGTTATAATTGCTCGGGAATTATCGTGGTTATCTATGATAGTAGATAACCACGATTGGTAACGTGTGCAACCTTTGTGAACTAGAAATCGCCACACACCTTTACACTTTTTATTCATCTTCCCTACATGTTTCGCACCCTTTTTGGTGCCTCTTCAGGGGAACACACAAAACATTAAATTCAGCCTCAACTTGAGGAATGGACCCTTCCACTAGCAGGGCCTCGTCTAGACTGGTCATTCACTGAACGAATCCAATATGGTGTCAAATAGTCAGCTGATCGATAATCGATCCGTCATAAATTTAAAATTGATTTTAATTTCCAGATGAAATATAGTCCTATAATACCAATTTTCCTATTTTTTATCAAATAAATTAATGAAAATATTATTAAGATGGTGTATTTCCGTTTTTTTTAATGATGTGTATGTTTTCTTTAATCTTTCTTTTCATTCTATTTCTTTCTTTCCCTAATATTCTAATGTTTTCAAAATCAAATTCATGACCATATTTTATAGCATGATAAGCCAACGCCGTTTTGTTGGCGTTGGCAACAACATTTAATGAATGATAATAATTGGTGCCTTGATGACCACGATTCAGACCACATAGGTCTCCATAATACCGGTGGTTCAAATGCGTGTGTGTATATATATATATATATATATATATATATATATATATGTGTGTGTGTGTGTGTGTGTGTTTGTGTCTGTTCTCTTGTAGTTCCAAAAATGGACCGATTTAGATGATATTTGGTACAAAAATCTAAAGGTCAAATTCGTTAACCAGCAGATTCCGTTTATCTGAACATGGTTAGGTATTTTGGCAAAATTTGCGCGAAAAAAATCTGACGTTTCCTTGGTAATATGCTTGCTGGTACATTTTTTTTATAGGTGTTCTAACGTGGGGAACTGAATGAAACCAGTTTTAAAGCGATATCTATAACATTTGACAATAATAGTTGAAAGAATGAGTATCCTGAATAATATTCGGTTTGGGCATTCAGGATCGATTGATTCAGTTCAAAATTATTCAAGACGGTTATCATTCGTTGCGTTCGGAGTTAAAGATGTATTACGACAAAATTATCCGGGATGAAACATTTTTGGACCTTTAGTATATCAATAATGGTTAGAAAATTATGTTTTGTAGAAGGCAACCATTCGAAACCTTAGTAAATTTTCTAAACAAAAGGTTAGGAAGGGAATAGAAGGCGGTATTATCCTTCCTAATACCGCCTTTAATATCCTTCCTAATATCACCTTCTATACACTTCCTAATACCACCTCCAATACCCTTCCTTAGACCACGTTCTATATCCTTCCTAATACCACCTCCAATATCCTTCCTAAACCCGCCTTTAATATCCTTCCTAATATCACCTTCTATACACTTCCTAATACCACCTCCAATACCCTTCCTTAGACCACGTTCTATATCCTTCCTAATACCACCTCCAATATCCTTCCTAAACCCGCCTTTAATATCCTTCCTAATATCACCTTCTATACACTTCCTAATACCACCTCCAATACCCTTCCTTAGACCACGTTCTATATCCTTCCTAATACCACCTCCAATATCCTTCCTAAACCCGCCTTTAATATCCTTCCTAATACCACCTTCTTTACCCTTTCTGATAAAATCTCCAATATCCTTCCTAATGCCACCTCCAATATCCTTCCTATTGCCACCTCCAATATCCTTCCTAATACCACCTCCAATATCCTTCCTAATACCACCTCCAATATCCTTCCAAATACCGCCTTTAATACCCTTCCTAATACCACCTTCTATATCCTTCATAATACCACCTCCAATATCCTTCCAAATACCGCCTTTAATATCCGTTCTAATACTACCTTCTATATCCTTCCTAATACCACCTTCTATACCCTTCCTAATACCACCTTCTATATCCTTCCTAATACCACCTTCTATATCCTTCCTAATACCACCTTCTATATCCTTCCTAATACCACCTTCTATATCCTTCCTAATACCACCTTCTATATCCTTCCTAATACCACCTTCTATATCCTTCCTATAACGACCTTTTACATCCTTCCTAATACCACCTCCTATATACTTCCAAATTCGAATAAGTTTTGATTGGATGATCTCAATCGGAGATATAAGTGCTTAATAGTTTAAAAAGTTTAGTTGCTGTGGACGGTTTCTTCGTGTTTAATTTACTCAGTTTAGTTGCTATGGACGGTTTCTTCGTGTTTTATTTACTCAGTTTAGTTGCTATGGACGGTTTCTTCGTGTTTTATTTACTCAGTTTAGTTGCTATAGACGGTTTCTTCGTGTTTTATTTACTCAGTTTAGTTGCTATGGACGGTTTATTCGTGTTTTATTTACTCAGTTTAGTTGCTATGGACGGTTTCTTCGTGTTTTATTTACTCAGTTTAGTTGCTATGGACGGTTTATTCGTGTTTTATTTACTCAGTTTAGTTGCTATGGACGGTTTATTCGTGTTTTATTTACTCAGTTTAGTTGCTATGGAAGGTTTCTTCGTGTTTTATTTACTCAGTTTAGTTGCTATGGACGGTTTCTTCGTGTTTTATTTACTCAGTTTAGTTGCTATGGACGGTTTCTTCGTGTTTTATTTACTCAGTTTAGTTGCTATGGACGGTATCTTCGTGTTTTATTTACTCAGTTTAGTTGCTATGGACGGTATCTTCGTGTTTTATTTACTCAGTTTAGTTGCTATGGACGGTTTATTCGTGTTTTATTTACTCAGTTTAGTTGCTATGGACGGTTTCTTCGTGTTTTATTTACTCAGTTTAGTTGCTATGGACGGTTTATTCGTGTTTTATTTACTCAGTTTAGTTGCTATGGACGGTTTCTTCGTGTTTTATTTACTCAGTTTAGTTGCTATGGACGGTTTATTCGTGTTTTATTTACTCAGTTTAGTTGCTACGGACGGTTTATTCGAGTTTTATTTACTCAGTTTAGTTGCTACGGACGGTTTATTCGTGTTTTATTTACTCAGTTTAGTTGCTATGGACGGTTTCTTCGTGTTTTATTTACTCAGTTTAGTTGCTATGGACGGTTTCTTCGTGTTTTATTTACTCAGTTTAGTTGCTATGGACGGTTTCTTCGTGTTTTATTTACTCAGTTTAGTTGCTATGGACGGTTTCTTCGTGTTTTATTTACTCAGTTTAGTTGCTATGGACGGTTTCTTCGTGTTTTATTTACTCAGTTTAGTTGCTATGGACGGTTTCTTCGTGTTTTATTTACTCAGTTTAGTTGCTATGGACGGTTTCTTCGTGTTTTATTTACTCAGTTTTTTATTGTTTAACGTTTTTAAATTGGAATTAGCTGTAATATAAATTTCCCTGAAAAACAAGATGAAAAGAGTAAGAATTTTTGGTTGTTTGTCAGAGATAATTCTGAGCGGAAGTCGAAGTGGCCGAGTGAAATTCAGCTGTTATAAGTTAATATCTTGGTTTAAAATCTAACTTTTCTTCAAGATTTTGGTGGTTTAGGCGTTTTATTGGTTCACAAGATATGAACTATGTTTATTCTAGGTTTTCCAAATGACACTAGGGATATGAACGCTATGGAAACGCGCTAAAATGACGTAGTTCCTGCGAGTAGGACGTTTTCGGAAATAGCCGTAATTTACTGGTAACCGAGAAGTTGGTTATTTAATTAAATGAGATAAGTTATTGGTTGAACCCAAACAGGAACCGTTTTTTGTTAGAACATCCATAAGGTTTCAGGGAACGTACATCTATATAAATAAAAATCACGTCTGTTTGTCTGTTTGTTCCTTATAAAAATCTACACCGTTTGACCGATTTTGACCAGACTTGGCACACAGGTTGACCTTGATACGGGAAATCTCCTTGGCTAGGTCAAAATAGTCAAATTTCAAAATTGGTCAAAAGGTCAAAAGTTTGGTTCAAGAAAAATTGGCTACACTGAACCATTCAGATTGTGACGGCCATTTTGAATCGATAGCCATTTTGAATAAATTTATTTGTTGATGTTCCTGATAATTAGAATAACTCGAACTCATTGATGACTTTACATCATTATATAATCATGTAATGCAGTTTATTTCAATTTTATTTCAGCAGTCAATGTCTAACTAAGGAGTTCTGGCCTTTCGTTGATAAGAGCTATCTACTCGCAGGCTATGGTGCTGGCCTCCGTCGTTTTTTTTCAGAACTGCTGTGGTGCTGGCCTCTGTTGTCTGTCTCATGAACTACATCTAGATATTAGCACTTTCCTCCGAAGGAAAGTAGCTATTGAGGTTGGACTCATGACAGAATTTTTGAAAAATTTCTTCAAATCTTTATCGATCCTACCTAGTAGACACCGAAAATGACCCCCGTTAAAATTTATATATATATATGTGTGTGTGTGTGTGTGACTGTTAACACGATAGCGGCCAGAGCTTTTGTTTTTTCGTCACAAAACTTGGTACACACAGGTAAATATGTGTTGTAAAAATAAACTAAATCGGTTCATTAGGAGGGGGGGGGGGGGGGTTTACTCCGGACCCACAATACCAATTCGCCACTAGCAGCCGTGATTTTTGGTATATTTCGACGAAACTCGGTATTCGTAGTGGTAATCTACAGGTAAATGTGTGTTGTAAAAATAAACTAAAAAATCGGTTCATTAGAAGGGGGGGGGGTTTACTCCGGATCCAAATTCCTAATATTCTCATACCGGTCGTAATTTCTGCTGTATTGTAACGAAACGCGGTATACGTCGTGGGTAACTCATGAGAAAGAAGTGTTGTAAAAATGAGCTGAATCGGTCAATCGGAAAGCGGGGATTTAATTTGAAATATATTTCAATAGAAAAGCCCGCCAGACGTAGGTTCACAAAGCCACCGCAAGGAGCGCTTTCTACCACTAGAGTGACTGTATCCTGTTCCTGCGTTAGATCAAAATACGATAATATGAGGTTTTTTGTATTTATTACGTAGTGTAATAGGTACCATGTGTAAACATAACTCTGGAAGCAAATTAATAATTGATCAGTTACTCATTACAAATTTAAAAGATAACTATTCATGTTTTTATTTTATTTATGTAGGATATTTTAAGCAAATTGATCTGGAAAGCACTCTACACTACCCAAATTCTGAGGAAAGTGCTTAGTTATGCAGCTCCTGCGTGACGGACTTTTATTTAATTTATGTAGGATATTTTAAGCAAATTGTTCTGGAAAGCAGTCTACACTACCCAAATTCTGAGGAAAGTGCTTAGTTATGCAGCTCCTGCGTGACGGACTTTTAAACAAATTAACACTGTTTGGCCGATTTTGACGTAACTGGGTATACAGGTAGATCTTGATACGGGGAGAGTCAAAGGCAGAAAGTAGGTGTAGCATTGCACGCCGGGTAACAGCTATGAATAATAAAAATATGCTTTGAGCTTGAAGATGTCAGTAGTTCAAAAAAAAAAAAAAAATAATATGTTGGTAGCTCTGTAGTATATTTCTAGAGAACTGGAGTAGGTTATTGGTAGACCTGAGGTAGATGGAAGTTGAATGCAAGGAATTAGATTGCCCACGGGTGGTAGCCCTGTTTAATCTAGAAACAGCTGTTCCCCAAACATGGCCCCCTCGACAAATAGCCAAGCATAACACCTTCCCCGCTTCCAGTGTTTGATCTTCCAGCGCTAAGTACACCTTGGCAGAATTATCATTAACCTTTACGGCCTCGGGGCAAACCTGGAATAAAGTAAGAAACATACCACCAGCAGAGGTAGAATTCCAGTTAATATACTTTCAGTATTTCTGTAGAAGGATGAGGTAGTCAATATGTCTGATAGATAAATAAAGTTTTGAAATATCTAAAGAATCAATTCATGTCAATGTTTCATATTTGGTATACTTCAGAACATTGTAATGTACCCATTTTCCCAAATATGTTTCACATTTGGTATACATTGTAATGTTCCCATTTTCCCAAATATGTTTCATATTTGGTATACATTGTAATGTTCCCATTTTCCCAAATATGTTTCATATTTGGTATACATTGTAATGTTCCCATTTCCCCAAATATGTTTCATATTTGGTATACATTGTAATGTTCCCATTTTCCCAAATATGTTTCATATTTGGTATACATTGTGATGTTCCCATTTTCCCAAATATGTTTCATATTTGGTATACATTGTAATGTTCCCATTTTCCCAAATATGTTTCATATTTGGTATACATTGTAATGTTCCCATTTTCCCAAATATGTTTCATATTTGGTATACATTGTGATGTTCCCATTTTCCCAAATATGTTTCATATTTGGTATACATTGTAATGTTCCCATTTTCCCAAATATGTTTCATATTTGGTATACATTGTAATTTTTTTTTTTTTTTTTTTTTTTTTTTTTTTTTTTTTTTTTTTTTGGGTGCGTCTACTGCTTAGGTCATTAGCACCGTTGGGAATTGCTCAATATACATTGTAATGTTCCCATTTTCCCAAATATGTTTCATATTTGGTATACATTGTAATGTTCCCATTTTCCCAAATATGTTTCATATTTGGTATACATTGTGATGTTCCCATTTTCCCAAATATGTTTCATATTTGGTATACATTGTAATGTTCCCATTTTCCCAAATATGTTTCATATTTGGTATACACTGTAATGTTCCCATTTTCCCAAATATGTTTCATATTTGGTATACATTGTAATGTTCCCATTTTCCCAAATATGTTTCATATTTGGTATACATTGTAATTTTTTTATTTTATTTTATTTTTTTTTTTATTTATTTTTTTTTTTTTTTTTGGGTGCGTCTACTGCTTAGGTCATTAGCACCGTTGGGAATTGCTCAATATACATTGTAATGTTCCCATTTTCCCAAATATGTTTCATATTTGGTATACATTGTAATGTTCCCATTTTCCCAAATATGTTTCATATTTGGTATACATTGTGATGTTCCCATTTTCCCAAATATGTTTCATATTTGGTATACATTGTAAGGTTCCCATTTTCCCAAATATGTTTCATATTTGGTATACACTGTAATGTTCCCATTTTCCCAAATATGTTTCATATTTGGTATACATTGTAATGTTCCCATTTTCCCAAATATGTTTCATATTTGGTACACTTCAGAACATTGTATGTTCCCATTTTCACACTCATTATAAATTATTTAACACACAAAAATCATTTTACCACTGAAATTTCTACAGACAGAATTACTGGCAGGACATGGAAATACAAATACATACACAGGCACAGTTAGACACACATCCAAGTACTGGCAGGACATGGAAATACAAATACATACACATTCAGGCACAGTTAGACAGACATCCAATTACTGGCAGGACATGGAAATACAAATAAAAAATACACAGGCACAGTTAGACAGACATCCAATTACTGGCAGGACATGGAAATACAAATAAATACACAGGCACAGTTAGACAGACATCCAATTACTGGCAGGACATGGAAATACAAATAAATACACAGGCACAGTTAGACAGACATCCAATTACTGGCAGGACATGGAAATACAAATAAATACACAGGCACAGTTAGACAGACATCCAAATACTGGCAGGACATGGAAATACAAATAAATACACAGGCACAGTTAGACAGACATCCAATTACTGGCAGGACATGGAAATACAAATAAATACACAGGCACAGTTAGACAGACATCCAATTACTGGCAGGACATGGAAATACAAATAAATACACAGGCACAGTTAGACACACATACAATTAATATACTAATACACGCAAACGCAACATGTAGGAAATTATTTACTGTATAATATTAAAGTCCCTTAGCAGTCTCAAAAATGGTTCAATTTTGATAAAAATTTATCACAAAAATACTTTTTCTTGTTTGTATGGTCAAGTTCTTAACTCAAGAAAATCCGTAGCATTTTTAAGGCGATATATCGTCTTAAATGCATCTTTCATTGTCCATCTTTAATAATTTCTGCTGGACTTATTTACGGCAAATTCGTCAATCTGACTTCACTCTATTAAAGGGAAAGTATTCCACTATCAAAAGGTCAAATCTGCCGAATATTTGACTGTCCAAAAAAAATTTATGAATAAATACTTTTCCACTCTGAAAAGTGGTGATTTTCATATTTGTTAGTTTGCCTTTGTATCGACGATATGTAACCTTTTTTTCGAGAAAAGGAGAAAACACTAGTTTTATTAACGAATGTTTGGGTTGGGTATTTAGAAAAGATAGGTTCAGATGAAAAGACTGCACAATCAGCCTTAAAAAACAGTTAATCATTTTTCCCAATTTAAAATATAATAATCGCGGATATTTACCAACTGAGAGAGGAAAGGAGCACATTCTAATAAGAGGAAGTCCCCCCATTAATATTTAAGATAAGCTTTAGGTCTGATGTAATTAGTTTAATTTGCAAGATTTTATCTTTTTTTCTTTTTAATTGAATATTATCAATTACTATTTACTAATATAAAATATTTTAGAGGCATTTAGTTAGGAAATTTTAGAATCGGATGTGGGGAAATATAAATTCCCTCATAAATGATTAATATAAAGGAACATCCTAAAATGTATATATATCGCACTAGTATTTCTAAGTGACACAACTCAAAAATCGGTTTTATTCACACCGTCATAGTTATGACTAGGGAACGGATGTTCATGTATTTACATATTTTTTTCTGATTCTTAAATCGAAATTTTTGATGGAATTCTGTACGTTTTAAGTGATTTTAAAGCATTTAAACAGGTTTTGATTTTACATATTTTGTCAAAAATCCATATTTTGTCATAAATAAATATTTTTGCTACATATTTTGATATCCTTTTTATTTTCTGATTGAAAAAATAAAGGGGGAACCGACAAAAAATGCTTTACCCATTGAATCTAGATCACCCTCTTTTCTAATTGCAAGAAGCAAAGGTGGCTTCCCCGGCCCAGGTGCGTTGGACCAGGTGCGTTTTAAAAAATATATAACAAATTATTTTTTTATTTTTTATTTATTTTTTTTTTTTTACGGCGCATCTACATCTAGGTCATTAGCGCCGACATCCAGGGTGCAGCGAGGAATTTTACCAGCGAGCCGTGGGATGATAAAATTCCTGCCGGAGGTTGGGAATCGAACCCACCATCTCCCGCTTATGAATCCAAAGCGCTAGCCATTAGACCAAGGGAGACCCCTAACAAATTATTGTTTAAAACTTGTATTATTCCTTTAATCTGCTCTCTAAAAAAAGTGAATACGTGAAAGAATCATGCTGATATCATTTTCCAAACTCGAGATATATAATAATGAATTTTCTACGTATTTTATTTTATTTCTTAGATCCTAAGGCGCATTGAACTCTGGACAACTCTGGACTATTTTTCGATGCAAAATCACCAGAAAAAAAATTAGCGTGATCGGTTACCCCACCACTGTATACTCCCCTTATGAGACCAGACCGGCGTTATTTCACGTTACGCCATTTAAAAATGCATTTTGTTGCAAACAATTTCACAAAATGATGTTCATGTGAAGAAATTTTCAACTTCTTTTTTGCCCCTTTCAAAATGAGTTCCTAATTTTTATGTATGCTTTTTAAATATATTGTAGAGTTTTAGTCATTTTATTCTATATATTTACAAATTTTGTTCTTTCCATTTATAGTAACAGAGTTCTTACTAGTTATCTATGCTTTTCTTTTGGATATTTTGTAGTATTTTAGGTATTTTTTTACTACATATTTTTTACTATGGAAAACAAACGGGAACCTGCAAGTCCACATATCAATAACTTAATATTTCAAATTACTTACTAATATATGATATTAATCCAAAATCTGAGAATATAAGGTTATAATTTAGATAATCACAACATTTTTGTACGTTACATATAGATGATTTTAGGTGGTACGTTAAAGAACTAAAAGTATTTAAATTATTAAAGTTTGTGCAGGTTAATGGGTTAATGTTGAAGACATAGTTTATGTTAAGCATATGCATGAGATAAAATGCAATTCACAAAAAAACTAAATATGGAAAACAAACGGGAAACTCCAAATCAACAGATCAAATACTTAATATTTCAAATTACTTACTAACATATGATATTAATCCAAAATCTGAGAATATAAGGTTATAATTTAGATAATCACAACATTTTTGTACGTTACATATAGATGATTTTAGGTGGTACGTTAAAGAACTAAAAGTATTTAAATTATTAAAGTTCTGTGCAGATCCATGGGTTAATGTTGAAGACATAGTTTATGTTAAGCAAATGCATGAGATAAAATGCAATTCACAAATACAAAAAAATTAACTATGGAAAACAAACGGGAAACTCCAAATCAACAGATCAAATACTTAATATTTCAAATTACTTACTAATATATGATATTAATCCAAAATCTGATAATATAAGGTTATAATTTAGATAAACATACAAAGGTTAAAACTGAAAAGTTTTGTTCGCAAAAGAAAAACTTTTCGCAAGAAAAGAAGAAAGTTTTTTTAGCTTGCTAAATGCTCCACCTAGGCAACACTGGAAAGAAAATTACTATTTCTGAACAATTCACTCTTCTTTAATTGACAATTTGGAACTCGTTACTTCCGAACTGTGAAGCCTAAACGATTTTATATATATATATATATATATATATATATATATATGATTATATAATGATGTAAAGTCATCAATGAGTTCGAGTTATTCTAATTATCAACAACATCAACAAATAAATTTGAGACATTATTCAAAATGGCTGTCAGAATATGATCGGTTCAGTGTAGCCAATTTTTCTTGAACAAAAGTTTTGCCTTTTGACCAAATATCGAAATTTGACTATTTTGACCTAGCCTAGGAGATTTCCCTTATCAAGAAGTACATGTGTGCCAAGTGTGGTCCGAATTGGTCAAACGGTGTGGATTTGTATAAAGAACAAACAGACAGACAAACTTACAGGTGATTTTTATATATATATATAGATTTCAGTATAAATAGTTAAATATACATGTACATATTTTGGATTTTATTTTACATGAACATCCGTTCCCTACTTATGACTATGAAAGATATATCTCTTTATCAACCATCAAAACTCTATGTACCCAGATTCATAGCTTGTGCACCAGAGGGCACTTGTGTCACTCTTCCTGTCTTAATGCTATTCCCCCTACATAGGCAAGGGTAACCCATCTTCAGTTGAGTTTTTAGCACTTTCCTCCTAAGGAAAGTAGCTATTGAGGTTGGACTCATGACGGAATTTTTGAAAAATTTCTTCAAATCTTTATCGATCCTACCTAGTAGACACCGAAAATGACCCACGTTAAAATTTATATATATCTATATATATATGTATATATATATATAATATATATATATATATATATATATATATATATATATATGTGTGTGTGTGTGTGTGTGTGTGTGTGTCTGTTAACACGATAGCGGCCAGAGTTTTTGTTTTTTCGTCACGAAACTTGGTATATATCATTCAATTAGCAAACGATTGAACGAGTTCGTTAACCACCAAAGTCGGTCCACCGGAAGGGGGGAATTACCCCGAACCCAAAACACTAATTTGACCATGTCAGCCGTAAAATTTGTTATATTTCAACGAAACTTGGTATTCGTAGTGGTAATATAGAGAGAAAAGTGAGATATAAAAATGAACTTAATTAGTTCATTAGGAGGGGGGGGGGGGTTTACTCTGGACCCACAATACCAATTCGCCACTACCAGCCGTGATTTTTGGTATATTTCGACGAAACTCGGTATTCGTAGTGGTAATCCACAGTTAAATATGTGTTTTAAAAATAAATTAAATCGGTTCATTAGGAGGGGGGGGGGGTTTACTCCGGACCCACAATACCAATTCGCCACTACCAGCCGTGATTTTTGGTATATTTCGACGAAACTCGGTATTCGTAGTGGTAATCTACAGGTAAATATGTGGGGGTTTACTCCGGACCCAAATTCCTAATATACTCATACCGGTCGTAATTTCTGCTGCATTGTAACGAAACGCGGTATACGTCGTGGGTAAGTCAGGAGAAAGAAGTGTTGTAAAAATGAGCTGAATCGGCCAATCGGAAAGCGGGGGTTTACTTTGTAATATATTTCAATAGAAAAGCCCGCCAGACGTAGGTTCACAAAGCCGCGGCAAGGAGCGCTTTCTACCACTAGAGGGACTGTATCCTGTTCCTGCGTTAGATCAAAATACGATAATATGAGGTTTTTTGTATTTATTACGTAGTGTAGTAGGTACCATGTGTAAACATAACTCTGGAAGCAAATTAATAATTATCGGTTACTCATTACAAATTTAAAAGAGAACTATTCATGTTTTTATTTTAATTATGTAGGATATTTTATGCAAATTGTTCTGGAAAGCAGTCTTCACTACCCAAATTCTGAAGAAAGTGCTTAGTTATGCAGCTCCTGCGTGACGGACTTTTTTATTTTGAGTTGTGCCACTTTAGAAATACTAATGTGGATACTTGAAAACTAGTTGGACCGATCTCGAAAAGTGGTTCCGTTTCAGGCTCCCAGTCAGTGATCCGGATCAGGCAATATGGCGACCATTTATTAAGATCATTAATGCTACCAAGACCATGTATTAATATTATCAACGAGTTGGATTGACTAGAGTTTCGATATAAACTAGAGCGAGCGGAAACGCATAGCAATTACTAAAAGCGCTACTAATTTCCTAAATTATATAACATTAGCACTTAAGTTAATTTCATAATTGCTATGCGTTTCCGCTCGCTCAAGGTTATATCAAAACTCTAGTTAATCCAACTCGTTGGTAATATAGATCAATGGGTTTTCGGTGGAAAATGATGAATTTAACATTACTTCAAAAGGATCTCTATTCTCGTTGCTATTTCGTTGTCGCCATATCGGACACATATCCGTTATCACACAAAGGACACGAATACAAACACAATAAAACACAAAGAACTGAAACAATAAACTGTAAAAAAAAAGCCAATTTAACAGCAACAATGAACACTAGAAGGAAAGAACGAAGAATTTTAAAAAAAAGTCAATTTAACAGCAACAATGAACACTAGAAGGAAAGAAAGAAGAACCAATGAAATGCGCTGATAATGGAGATTACTTCATTTGAGTTGTCATTTCATGATCCGGATCACTGACTGGGAGTCTGAACGGGAGCAAGTTCTCGAGATCGGTGCAACTAGTACTTAAGTACCATATATATATACATATACATATATGTTCGCGAAACGCTGCTCATTATATGTGAGAATAATGCCCTGTCAAGTGCTGCAACCTGGCCGTATGCCCTGGAACCATTTGCCCGCGGCACTATGAATCCGCAAGATACGACAAGTCCAGAAGATATAGTCACCTAGAAAAGCAGGCAGTGTGGAGCATTCTAGTTTTTTTCTCCCCAAGTTTTATACTCTCAAATTATGGAGGAGTAAACATCTGAGCCTCCCAGGCCGAGCAAGGGGAGCAGGAAATGGAGTTGGCCAGCCCACCATGATTTGGAGAAGCAAGAAAGTACATCACATAGCAGGGAGTGCTTAAGCATAAAGAATATTCAAGACACGTCAAGGTACCTCTCTTAGTTTTATCGTTTTGAAGATCCAGCAAACCATCTAGTCTCAACCAACACCAGCAAACCATCTCGTCTCAACCAACACCAGCAAACCATCTCGTCTCAACCAACACCAGCAAACCATCTCGTCTCAACCAACACCAGCAAACCATCTCGTCTCAACCAACATCAGCAAACCATCTCGTCTCAACCAACATCAGCAACCCATCTATTTCATCATTTCCCATAGTCAAAATTAAAATAACCCACTAACCATAGATGTTCCTGAGTTTTGGCTTTACACCCCCCTCCATAGAGTTATGCATATTATAGTAAATTCTGGTTTTTCATGTTAACATCTGTACAAATCTCTGCAGTCCTTTACCGCCAGTGGTCAACTCTAAACCATATAAAAAATGGTAGAGGGATCACAAACATAAACAATATATATATATATATATATGTGTTGTTCATTCGGCATCTGTCTCCAGCGGTCTTGCTCCTCCTGTCATCGCAATATTTCGCCGGATTCCTCTCCGGCTTCTTCAGGCAATCATTCATCCTTGCTGGTTGGTAAGGGAATGAGCTCGTCAGCGGTTTGGGCCCTTCTTATCCCTCTTGGTCGGAGACTATGCGAGCCAATGAACTGGGGAGTCTCTGGGCCAATCGGGTTCCGTCTGTCTATGTTAGCTTCCTCGGTCGTCCGTTCGGGGCGCTGGTGGTCCTGTATGAGTGGATTGTCTCCAGTCTTCTTCAGGATGGCCCGCCAGGTGTTGGAGAGGATGAGTCCTTCTTCTCTATTGAAGTTGGCTGGATTTTTGTGGATCTCAATCGCCTCTCTGATGAGTCTCCTGTTCAGCGTGTCTTCCTTAGCCAGGGTCTTGGCTTGATCAAACAGGACTTGTCTGGGGCACTCTTCTCCATGTGTTGCCACCGCAGAAGTTTTGGTGCGTCCCAGCCTGTAGTCTGCAGCGTGTTGCGCGATTCGAGTGGCTACCTTCTTCCCTGTCTGTCCTATATACACTTTCCCGCAGTCACATGGTAGAAGATATACACCCTGGTCTTGCAACCGCTGCTTGTCCTTGCTTGTGCTCAGCCAATCCCCGATTTTGTTGAGCGGCTTGAAGGCGACCTCCATATCCTGTTTCCTAAATAGTCTGCCTAGCTTCTCGCTGACCCCGCTGACATACGGTAGGGTAATTCTGCTTCTAGTTTGTGTTTCCCTCCGGTTATTCTCATCACGGTGGCGATTTTCCACCATTCTTATCGTTCGGGCCAACTTCTTTCTGTCATATCCATTCCCGGCTAAGTCGTCCGTCAGTTGACTAAGTTCTGATATTAGGAGTGATTCGTTACTGCACAGAGTTATAGCTCTGTGTGCCAGTGTCTTAACCACTCCCATTTTTTGTGCTGTGTGGTGGTGAGAATCGGCGTGGAGGTATCTTCCTGTGGCCGTGGGTTTTCTGTATACAGTGTGCTCCAGTTCACCGTTGGTTCCTTTCATGATCAGGAGGTCCAGGAAAGGCAATCTGCCATCCTTCCCTCTTCAGAGATTCAAGGTGAGAGATTCTGGTGAGACTCATCCTCTCCAACACCTGGCGGGCCATCCTGAAGAAGACTGGAGACAATCCACTCATACAGGACCACCAGCGCCCCGAACGGCTCCTCTCCGACGGCGATCACCTCCTGTCACCGGCTGAGCAAGCTGAAGCCCTTGCCGATTACTACGAGGAGAACGACCGCCGGAGAACCGAGAAGTCGCTGAGGCTTGATGGTGACTCCCAAGACCTCCCCAGGACCCCGTTGCACTTCACCTACAGGCAACTGGAATCAGCGCTGAGGCGAACAAAGGGAAACAAGTCCTCCGGATTGGACGGTGTACCCTACGTGATGCTGAAGATGCTCCCTAGGAAAGCTAAGGCCTACCTACTGAACGTCTTCAACGCTGCCTACCGCACTGGACACTTCCCCGAGACATGGAAGCACGCCGTGGTGGTCCCTCTTCGCAAACCTAAGAAGCCAGGAGACAAGCCCGAGCACTACCGGCCGATAAGCCTGCTGAGCCACATGAGCAAGATCTTCGAAAAGTTGATCCTTTCTCATGTGTTAAAGCACTGCACGGAGGCGAACGTGATCCCCCCGGAACAGACTGGCTTTCGGCCCGGGCTCTCCTGTGACCACCACGTCGCCAAGCTCCAGAACACCGTGTCCGCCGAGCTCAACAAGAACAGAGCGACGGCCTTTATCTCCCTGGACTGCACACAGGCGTTCGACTGCGTATCCCACCAACTGCTTCTGCATCAGCTGCGGTGCTACGGATTCCCGGTACAACTCTTCAAGATTCTTGAGAGCTACTTGTCAGGAAGAACGTTCTCCGTCAGGATTGGTGGTGATGTATCCAGCAGTCGACCGACTACGTGTGGAGTCCCCCAGGGATCGGTGTTGGGTCCAGTGCTGTTCACCATCTACACCGCCCATATCGTGAGGATGCAGTTCCCTCATGTCGCCTTAGCTGCCTACGCTGACGACATTGGCGTCTATTCCTCCAGCTTCAACGCCGGAGTAGCCCTTAAGAGGGCCCAGTCCGCCTGCGAAACCATCGTAGATGCACTTGGAGAGGCAGGAATAGACGTCAATCCGTCCAAGACGGATGCCGTGGTATGCTCCTTCCAGGCGAACAAGGGAGGCAAACCCCGAGGGGCCCTGCCCTCGCATTTCGAGGTCAGGGGCCAGCGGAACAAGCTGTCCACCAAGATCAACTACTTGGGAGTACACATACACCGGCATCTGTCAGTGACGGCCCATGTCAACAGCCGCCTGAAGGAAGCCCGCCAGAAGACGTTCCGCCTGAATCATCTCTTGAGATCGGCCCAGCTGTCGCTTCGGCTGAAGCTGCAGATCTACAAGGCGATCATCAGGCCGACTCTTCTGCATGGGGCGCCCGCCCTGAGGTACATGTACCCTTCCACGCTCAGGCGGCTGCAGTGTTTCCAGAACGGGGTCCTGCTTCGGGCCGTGCAGCACACTACCCTCCGAAGGAAGAAGCCATCCCTCCTCCACGATGAGCTGATGCTGCCCTCGGTTCAAGACTTCATACGGAGGCGTCATATTAAGTTCTATGACAGCCTCCGGTACTGTGTGAACCCCCTCTTCAGGGACTTGACACCACCTCCTCTGCCTCAGAGGTGGCAGGGCAGCACCAGACGACTCCTGGATCTCTGCGAAGACGCTGCGTAGTAGCAGCTGTATGTAAATATTGTACATATTAGTTTTAAGTTTATTTGTTAGTTCTAAGTTAGATTTAAGTTACATCCTAGTATAGTCCCTCCCTATACAACTTTGTGTCCCCCTAGATTTAGTATTTTAGACTAAGTAGGCTTAAGTCCCCCGATTGTAAATACATCCCCCTTCTAGTACGTAAGCGTAGAATAAGGTGTAGCTCTAAGTCCAGCTCCAGGTTCCAACCCGTTGGGCCTGGAGCTCTCTATGTACATTTAATAAATTTGGGAGGGTGGGAAAAAAAAAAAAAAAAAAAAAAAAAAAAAAAAAAAAAAAAAAAAAAAAAAAAAGACGAGCTCATTCCCTTACCAACCAGCAAGGATGAATGATTGCCTGAAGAAGCCGGAGAGGAATCCGGCGAAATATTGCGATGACAGGAGGAGCAAGACCGCTGGAGACAGATGCCGAATGAACAACACATTGAATTCCCAGCGAAGTAGCTTGAAAAATAATATATATATATATATATATATATATATATATATATATATACATATATATTTCTTAAAAACAATATAAACAGTCATTAGATTTACAGGGGTGTAGTTATGTCCAAAACAGGGTAAATTATGTTGTGGCACAGCGAACCTCAAGTTAGCGGCACTTTTAATTCGTAAAATTCTATATGATTTCCGGCTTTTCTATATTAATTATGCTTCTGACGAATGTGCTTAGATATGCCGCTCCTGCGAGACGGACTTCTTTTGTCACAATTGAACAATGCTTTCCTAAATTAATACCAGAAATTTTAGGAAATACAATAAATACTTTGTTGTTTCAGGCGGTAGAGTATGTATATACCTTACCTAGAAGAGGGGAGAGAGGAGCGAGACGGGAGAGGATCGACAGCGGCGAGGCTGAGGCGGTGAGGCAGGAAGGCTGAAATGAGGCAGGATGAGCAGACTCGTCGGAGGCTGGCTCAGAGCCCCCTCCGTCGCTGAGCCACTAACCCAGGTCTCCGTCCTTGCCCCAAACCACCATCCAAATGGACCCCCCCTACTGCCCGGTAAGAGAAAATATTTTTAGTGACTCATAATTATTTCAACTTAAATTGTATCATGTGGTACGTTTAATATATATGTATATACACACACACACATATTTATTTACGCAGACAAGGTATAGTTGGGATTCGGCTAGGAGAAAAAAACGTCAGACTTTCAGGAAGAAATCTGTATCGGACGATTCGGTTGCAAATTGGTAGCCTTCTTCAGCTAAAAAAATACATACAAATTATAAGTAAAAAAACAGGCAGAAATGAGCGTAGTATATACATCATGACAATGATTAGAACCAATCTTATTATTAAACAATGAAAATACGGTAGTTGGAAAGTAAACAATATGTAGAAAGTAGTAAGTAAACAGTACAAAAACTAAATTTTTTTAATAAAAACTTTTTCATATTTTGAGAAACTCAATCTATTCTATAGGTGAATATATAAAAATGTTCATTCTCACAATATAAAAATGTTTTTTTAAAAAAATGTTAGTTTTTGTACTGTTTACTTTAGGTGGATTTATTCAGAAAAACAACTGGACATAAAGAATAACGAATGATGAATAATGAATGATGAATAACGAATAATGAATAACGAATAATTCTGTGAATAATTCATGATTTTCCGTGTGAATAAGATAATTTAGTGAATTATTCATCATTCACTAAAAATTTATTTGAATAATCATTCGAATAATAATTTATTCGAATAATGCCCAACACTGCTATGAAATAGATACAGTACGGTCACGGCTGTTCTGTTGTCGCCCTAGTAACGCATTCTTCCTAGGAGAGCATCCCCTTTTTAAAACTAAATTATCGAACCCCTCTAAAAATACTTAAAAATTTGAATTTCAAAGAAACCTTTCTGTGCAAGAGTTTCCCCAAAGGGAGTGTCCAAGCAAAATTTCAAATTTTTCTGTCGAGTGGTTTGGGCTGGGCGTTGATAGTGAGTGAGTATTTGTCAAATATATATATATATATATATATATATATATATATATATATATATATATATATATATATGGCTCAGAAGTTATCATAGATTTAATTTAGCTTTACTCAAATTAATATTTCCTAATGAAGCTGAAAATAATTTAGTCGAGTTCAAAGCATGTATCGGATTATGTGAAATGTTAAAGTATCCATAAAAAAAAAAAAAAAATACGTTTTAATTCTTCGAAAAAAATAATGGCGGCGCTGTATCTGACGAAAGGAAACCCGCTTTTCACGGGTGATAGTCTGCTGGCGGCAATTTTAAATCTAGAACGAAAAACTAAAATCATTTCAAAACAAAAATGTTAAAATTCCTAGGATGTTTAAGAAATATTATTTTTTGTCGAAAATGGTGAACAATTATTCATTTTCTATTAAAAAAATCCGCCAAAAATCGTTATGATTCAACGAATCGAAAAAATGCTACGCACATAACTAGCAAGTATCATTAAGAAGTTGCAGTTAAAATTTGAAGTTGATCTGGCAAAAATTGATGACGCCAGAGTATCGCCAGATTTGAAAAACATAGTTTTCAGAAAACGACTTTTCGACATTTTTTCTTCACATAATCACTTTTGGATATCATTTTTGATTAGTTCAGGAAGAATTTCAGCACATAAAAAAATTGTAAAAAAGTCCGTCACGCAGGAGCTGCATAACTAAGCACTTTCCTCAGAATTTGGGTAGTGTAGACTGCTTTCCAGAACAATTTGCTTAAAATATCCTACATAAATAAAATAAAAACATGAATAGTTCTCTTTTAATTTTGTAAAGAGTAACTGATAAATTATTAATTTGCTTCCAGAGTTATGTTTACACATAGTACCTACTGCACTACGTAATAAATACAAAAAACCTCATATTATCGTATTTTGATCTAACGCAGGAACCGGATACAGTCCCTCTAGCGCTCCTTGCGGCGCCTTTGTGAACCTATGTCTGGCTGCCTTTTTATTGAAATATATTACAAAGTAAACCCCCCGATTCATCTCATTTGTACAACACTTCTTTCTCATGAGTTACGAACGACGTATAGCGCGTTTCGTTACAATAAAGCAGAAATTACGACCAGTATGAGTATATTAGTAATTTGGATCCGGAGTAAACCCCCCCTCCTAAAGAACCGATTTAGTTTATTTTTACAACACATATTTACCTGTAGATTACCACTATGAATACCGAGTTTCGTCGAAATATACCAAAAATCATGGCTGGTAGTCCCGAATTGGTATTGTCTGTCCAGAGTAAACCCCCCCTCCTTATGAACTGATTTAGTTCATTTTTATATCTCACTTTTCTCTCTATATTACTACTACGAATACCAAGTTTCGTTGAAATATAACAAATATTACGGCTGAAATGGTCAAATTAGTGTTTTGGGATCGGGGTAAACCCCCCCTTCCGGTGGACCGATTTTGGTGGTTAACGAACTCGTTCAATCGTTTGCTAATTGAATGCTATATACCAAGTTTCGTGGCGAAAAAACAAAAATTCTGGCCGCTATCGTGTTAACAGACACACACACATATATATATATATATATATATATATATATATATATATATATATATATATATATATATAGATATATATAAATTTTAACGGGGGTCATTTTCGCTGTCTACTAGGTAGGATCGATAAAGATTTGAAGAAATTTTTCAAAAATTCCGTCATGAGTCCAACCTCAATAGCTACTTTCCTTCGGAGGAAAGTGCTAAAAAAAAAAGTTACAAGGTAGTATTGTTTCTAAAGCACGAACGAACAAACAATTTTTGAATTTAAATCTTATTTATCTCATTTTAAAACTATAGTTCCTAACCAATGATTTTTTTTTACAAAATATACCAAATAAAATATAAAAAATAAATTTTATAACTTAGGTATATAACATCGGTTTCGAACCCTTATTGGCGTTATTTTAAATTAATCAACCTCTGATTTCCTTACAAGAATACACATTCTCAAAGTTAAGATACTTTTCTACGGCATTATACTCAACTTATAGATAAGAATTGTTATTTAAATTAAAAACCCTACGTACTTAAGTAGATTTAACCTTCTTATTTGAAAATAATTTTAGTCTTTTGTTCTAGATTAAAAATTTCCGACCACGGGCGTATATAGGAAATAAGTTCGGGAGGGTACGGAATACTAAATATTTAGATCTTGGAAGAGTTTTAGCCAACTTAAACGCTATTATACATAAAATAGAATATTGTTGGAGAATGCTGGATGGTGGAAAATTGATGTTCCAAGGATGAAAAAATGGTCGAAAATTCCCACAAGTGTTTTATTGGCAAAACGTTTTCAGGGACTTAGCCCCATTTTCAATGCCCATGCATTGGCTCTTATTCAGCCGAGCCTTGCTCCTAGACTCAGGGGACTAGGGTCTAGGAGCAAGGCTCGGCTGAATAAGAGCCAATGCATGGGCATTGAAAATGGGGCTTAGTCCCTGAAAACGTTTTGCCAATAAAACACTTGTGGGAATTTTCGACCATTTTTTCATCCTTGTAAAATAGAATAGGTTTTATGAACTAAATGATCTTATTTAATTTATTTTTAAGGGTTTTATGAAACTTGTACTGATAAAATCAAAATTTCGGGGGGGGGGGGGCTGCAGCCCCCTCATATATATACGCCTATGTTTCCGACCGTAGACTATCGCCCGTGAAAAAATACTGTTTCCGTTCGCCAGACACAACAGCCAATTTGTTTTCAAAAAAATTAAAAACATTTTTTGGGGTTATTTTAATATTCAATATAAAACTGATGTCATAAAGAATTGAAAAATCATGATTTATTTGTTATCATTAGTCAGAGAAAATGACCTTGATAACACAAGGTAGTGTTGTTACCCCTTAACTGCTATCCTTTCTCCCATCCCCTAGACATTCATTCCTGAAGAAGACTGCCTAAAACCATTTCGAAACGTTTAAAATAAAGATTTTTATGAAACTCTGGTTGTTATTTTGACACAAATCCCAACTATTCCCTGACTTCTTAACTGATAACTATCTCTTTAAAAACTCCGACTCGCAGGAACTGCATCTTGTTAGCGCGGTTCCGTTCATGTCTCCAGTGCTATTAGTAAAGAAATAGTAGCAGTTATTGGTGGGATTTGACCTTTCATGTATTTATTATTATATAATTTATTTTGCGTCGACTACAATGGCTTTTAGCACAATACCCTACTGTTTAAGTTAGCCCAATATTATATAATGTTTGATATTTAAAATCTTTACTAATGTTTATATTTTACAATATTATATTTTAATCTAAATCTCTATATATATTTTTTTTTCGAGGGTTGTTTCATTTTTAGATATGTATGTATGCTTTAATAAATTTAGGATAATCAATAATATTCTGATATGTTTCTGTTTTATTCAAAATTTGTGTACTGTTAATATCAAACCTATCCCTGGCTCCTTGCAACTGGGAGCACTCCGCCAAGATATGATCCACGGTAAGCACATCACCACAATGATTACACGTTGGATGACGCCTACCGACAAGATGATGGCCATGTGTTAGACGTGTGTGTCCAATACGCAGCCTTGTTGTTACCACTGAGTCTCGTCGACAAAGGTCATCGTAGACTATTGTAGAGTGAACTGGGGGATAAAATGTTCTCAAGTGGGTTGTGCTTGTTTCCCATCTTCTTTGCCACTGTTCCCATAATAGTTCTTTTATTTGGCGTTTCGCGTCTCGAGGGTGTGAGCAAGAATTCGCCGGGAGGGCCATTGAAGTCGCTTCCTTAGCTAGGATGTGTGCTTTTTCATTCCCTAGGATTCCTGTATGGCCTGGAATCCATATGAATGAAACCTTTCGTGACCTTTCGTGAAAAATATAAAACAAAATCTCGAAGAGAAAATAGATTTAAGGCGCCACAAAACTCCGCGACATCCCCCAACTTCTCAACGTTCGCTCTTGGACACACTATACCAATGGCTCGCATTTTATCACCTTGTTTTATTCAAATACTCCTTTTACTGTTAAATGCAATAAAAATGATAAACAACCAGTTAAAAATTTAGGTAAACAGATACAAAAACCCGTTCAAAAGTGCAAAACTAACAATTGCGAATTTTCAAGTCCTTATTTCTTCGGCGGTATAATAGCCTTTTACGTAATATTTATTATGTAATTATTACTCAATTTTACTTGGTCATTAATGGAAAACCACAACATGTAGCATCCTCCATGACCTCATAAATAATTAAATAATGGTAGTTAGTTTTAGTGGGGGCGAGGTTAGCTCAGTGGTAGAGCACTGGACTAATAAGCTGGAGGCCTGAGTTCAAGTCCCGAGCATAGTACTAAAGTTTTTTCTTCTAGTGTCTTCGTTCATGGGTTGAATTCGACCTCCCTGACCGTCCCTAGGCCAACCCAGCCTTTAATTCATTTAATAATGGGTACCTTGGTTGGTGCTATTGACTCTAGCAGTCGAACCAGCCAAGGGGAAAATCAGACGGCCGGAGCACCAAACTATCTGCCTAGTGTGCCGTATGGTCATGAATCAGATACCTCTATAGTATCTGCCCCTCAGGGCCCTCGTGGCCTGTTACGGGACTGGTTTTTTTTTTTTTTAGTTAGTTTTAGTAATAAGTTATATAAATACATATAGTATAATTCAAATAGCATGGCTCTAAATAATTTTTAGAACTTAGTTCGTAACACAAACCTACTAACTTTTGTCTTATGCTCTCCTTAAACTTTTATTGTATTTAGTACTATAAGTTACTGATAATTGTGAACATATAAATTTGTATTTTTTACTGTATTTTAAAAAAAAGAGCAAGTCGCCGTCGTTATGAAGCTCGTAAAATTAATAAATATAAAAAAATATTTCTCCGATTGACATCACCCCATCGAAAATTACATCAGAACCTTTTTTGAAGGGAATTTAATAAGCTTTCGAATGGTAACCTTCCACTCACCACAAGTTCAACCGTTATCGAGATATTATAGAAAATCCCCAAAATTAATAAAAATCTTGTATTTAAACCCCTTCAAAACAATAATCCTTCAAGTCGAATGCCTTGTCATATCAGTAACCGCTTCATCAATTACCCCACTCCACTAATAATCCTTCAAGTCGAATGCCTTGTCATATCAGTAACCGCTTCATCAATTACCCTACTCCACTAATAATCCTTCAAGTCGAATGCCTTGTCATATCAGTAACCGCTTCATCAATTACCCTACTCCACTAATAATCCTTCAAGTCGAATGCCTTGTCATATCAGTAACCGCTTCATCAATTACCCTACTCCACTAATAATCCTTCAAGTCGAATGCCTTGTCATATCAGTAACCGCTTCATCAATTACCCTACTCCACTAATAATCCTTCAAGTCGAATGCCTTGTCATATCAGTAACCGCTTCATCAATTACCCTACTCCACTAATAATCCTTCAAGTCGAATGCCTTGTCATATCAGTAACCGCTTCATCAATTACCCTACTCCACTAATAATCCTTCAAGTCGAATGCCTTGTCATATCAGTAACCGCTTCATCAATTACCCTACTCCACTAATAATCCTTCAAGTCGAATGCCTTGTCATATCAGTAACCACTTCATCAATTACCCTACTCCACTAATAATCCTTCAAGTCGAATGCCTTGTCATATCAGTAACCGCTTCATCAATTACCCTACTCCACTAATAATCTCTCTACGTCAATCCGATGGAGAAACTTCATCCCGGGATATTCTAATCCTCTCATGGTGAAGTATCCAAGACTTCGATAATGGGAAAAGTCTTATCATGAAGTAACTTCCGCCTCATGAAACTTCAAGATCTGTCTGAAGAAGTTAGATTTTATTCCGTCGGGGGGGGGGGGGGGTTCACTTTGTTAATTAGGCTTATTGGAGTTAGTCAGTGATTGATGTCTAAATTAATCATCCCATTGGCGATGAATATAGAATTAATTATCTAAGTAATAATGGTTGTATTTAAGAGGTATATTTGTACTTCTATCATCTTTATCGATCCTACCTACTAGATACCGGAAATCATCTTCCTTAGAGTGGGTTTACACTCGGATAGTTATTGCAGGATATTTATATCAGAGAGAAATTCTGGCTAATGGAAACCATGAACAATTTATGCCTGAGATATATATTTCTATCAGGAGATATAAGTGTCGACACTTCTATACCGTCAGGTGTAAACACTGATTATAAAGAGAAGAATTTAATGTCAGGGAGAAATATCTTGACGACTAGCTGTATTGTCGACACTTCTATACCAACAGGTGTAAACATTGATTATTTGCAAGTTGCAACAGGACTATTTGATTTACGCTGGAGTTTTAACAGTTCGTCTACTTGCTATATGGGGGTGGGGGGGGGGAGCACTTGTTAAAAGTAGAAGTTATAGAACTTCTACCTGTAGCTACTCGATTATCCCTCTACCTTGCGCCGATCAGGGGTATTTATATGCAATGTTGTATCCCAGCTAGTCAGGAGGTCACGGACTGTGCTGTTGTTGAACTCCTAACCACCATCTGCAACGATCTCTTTAGCAGTCCCAAACACTTGAGCCCACTGGTCAAGGACCCGTAGTACATGGTTCGCCGACTTGTGATCCACTGCGACTTCCATGACTACCTTACTGAATGAGTCGACGATCGTAACCCACTTCTGTCCGTGCCACGTGAAAGACTCCATCTGCACCGTCATAAGGGGATGCTCCGTCGTTGGTGTTTGTTCTGGCGCAGTATATCTAGGTCGCCGTTGATACTTAGCTTGCTGACACACTTGGCATTGGTTGAGTACGGTTTGTACTGTGTGCCGCATGCCATCCCATACGTACGCTCTCCGCAGTGCCGTAAGGGTTTCCTTTTCTCCCCTATGGTTGATCTTGCCTTGGTGGTAAGCAAGTGTAAGTTCCTTTTGTCTTTCCACATCCGGTACTTTCTCCCCGAGTCGGGTACATCGTACGAACTCTCTATCCAGTCCTATCCGTTCTTCTCTCCATAGCGCCGAAATTAGGTTTCATAGGAATTCAATCCCGACGTAGAGGTATGTCCGTTGTCCAGACGACGACGCATCGTTGAGCAACCTCACGATATTGTCTGCGTTGACGGCTGCCTCTGTTCTAATCGTACATTCCTTTACGTCACGACGTTGCTTCCCAAACATGATCTGAGGGGTTCCTGATGTCACTGTTTTCCAAACGATATGACGCTTATGTCGTACCACAGTATCGTCGACGACCGCCATCTCAGGTGGTCTGTCGGCCACCGACTCCGTCGCTTCACTGGGGTGATCTTCTGGATTGTCCTTTTCTGGTGTCCACTCTTGGAAGAAGCGGCGTAGATCCGTTCCAGGCTGTTCTTCGTCCGATGACAAGGCGTGTACCGGCAGTTCCATGGATAGCCAATCCGCCAACGACGTTTTCGGTGCCCGGTGTGTGAATGACTTGGAACGAATATTGGGCGAGCTGGTGCTTCCATCTTGCAACACGGGCTGAAGATTCCTTCAATGACGCTACCCACTGCAATGGTTTGTGGCCTGACTTGACTGTGAACCTGCGACCGTACACATAGGGGCGAAAGTGATCAATGGCCCAAACTACTGCGAGCAACTCCCTGCCGGCTGGCGTCTGTCGTTATTGTGAATGGTTTCGTGAAGTTTGGGAACGCCAGGAGAGGGGCCTTCTGCAAATCAATGATGCACTCCTTGATGTCTCGCGTTATGTCCTCCGTCATCCTGAAGGTCTGACATTTCTTAAGCAGCAGAGTTAGGTGAGCTACTTTGTGGGCCATCGCAGGTATAAACCGCCTATAATAGTTTAAAACTCCTAGTGTCCGGCAATCGCTCGAACTTCCTTTGGGACCGACATGTTTTGAATCGCAGCCATCTTTGCCGGGTCGGGTTGTACGCCATCCTTGGAAATGATATGGCCTTGAAACTAGATTTCGCTCTCACCTAGCTTTGTTTTGCTTGTTGATAATTTGAGGCCAAACCTTCGTAGTTGTTCAAATACCCTGCGTAAGTGGTGTTCGTGATCTTCCGTTTTCTTGCTAAACACGAGGAGGTCGTCCATGTAAATTTGGACGAAGTCTTCTCCCAACCCTCGCAGGAACTCGTCCATTAACCTTTGAAACGAAGAGGGCGCGTTCTTTAAGCCGAAAGGCAAACGCGTAATGTGATAATGCCCTCTTTCAAACGAGAAGGCCGTTTTTTCAGCGTCACGAGGGTGTAATCGAATATGATGGTATCCCGCCTTCAAATCAAGTGTTGAGAAGATCCTCCTTGGAGTCTGTCGAGGATATCCTCCAGCCTGGGTAGTGGGTAGTGGGCACTTTGGATCAGTCGTGAGAGAGTTGAGTTTGCGGTAGTCTACCAACAGCCGATGCTTTCCGGGCTCTTCAGCCTTCGGTACGGCCCATAACGGACTATTAAACGGTGATTTGCTCTCCACTACTATGCCCTGAGCCTTGTATATTGAATCCTTGAGCAGATGAGGATACCTTCTTTCCTTTACGTAGACCACTCTGTCCTCCTTCAGGTTGATTTCATGGATTGTTCTTCCCGTGACTCTCTCCGTCTTGGTACTAGCGACGCAAGGCTCCAAACCGCTGTTCAGTCGCTGCGATTACCCCTAGTTGGGTTGTTGGTTGGGGATTCGTGCCGTCCGCTTTGTAGGTCCGCGTGCCTATGACTAACTTCCACCTGTTGTCAACGAGTTCAATCCATCCACCGTTGTGCGCCAGTTGGTCACAGCCTATGATTCCGTCATGCTCTGGTGGTAAGGTTCTGATCACATGCGCCGTTATATGTTTTGACGGCCTTCCCCACGCCTCCAAAGTCCACTATACTTCACCCTCCACATTACACCTTCCTCCTAGTGTAGACACTGTACAACCACATGTCTCTATTTCGCCATCCTGCGGCCTCCATGCGTCCTTACTCACAATAGTGCAGGAACTACCAGTACCTATAAGCCATCTGCGGTCTCCCTCCACAATAATCGGCACCCGCCCTTTTCTTCTGCGCTTGTTATTTACCGCATGTACACATTCAAGGTTGCCGCTCCCTGGATACCGTCCTCATTGTAGCTTTTCGCTGCTGCGTCTTGAGACTTTTCTTGTCTCCGAGCGCCTCGACCGTCTCGTTCGTAGCGTGTCACCACTTTCGTGTCCCGATTCATCCGAGCTGGTGGTACCTTTTACGGTATCAGATAAAGTCGTCCTGACTCGCTGTGTATTAACCTCCATCGGTTCTCCCTTCTCGACAGTACTTCTCTTGATGTATGGGCATCTTCTGGCAATGTGCCCTCCCATCCCGTTTTCGAAGCAGCGGGTTTTCTCGCAACGAGCCGCTAAGTGTTTCCGGCTTCCACATTCAAGTTGCGGTCTCCGACGTCTTTCTCGTCGGGGTCGAACGTCGACCCAGCCCTCCTCTCCTCCTCTAGTATCTTCTTCCGCTAACTTTTTTCCTTCTTCCACTAGTTCTTTTGCACAATCGGTGAACGGCTTGCCCGATGTTGCGGAGTGTCCAGTTTCCCGCTTTAATTGGACCTTCAATACTCCACCAAAGAATTCCATTATCTTTTCAGCTGTTGCAGCACCTTGTTGTTCGCACATCTCATCGGCAATCTTCTCGTGCCAGGTTAAGAGTTTTTCTGCGAAGCTTCCGACTGACTGATGAGGTTTCTTTGTTTCTCGGAACATTCGCAGTACATCTTCTTCCGGGGCCCACCTGCCCCCTCCATAAACCTTCTTCTGTCAAGATTTGATCACATCCCACAAGGTGTCCTCGTCGCTTTAGAAAAGGTTTAGTACTTTCCGGCTTATACGATTGATAAGCGCTGCTCTCAGAGACGGCACTTCCGCTTCGTCTAACCATCCTGCGCGTTTCTTTATTGTAATGGTCTCGTTCACACGGTCACCTGCCTTCAGAAAGCGTGTTAGTTCCCCCACTTCCCCGTTGAAACGTTCAATTTCCGATATTGCAGTTCGCATGTCATGAACATTTGACGTTCTTATTTTAATCCATGTTAAGGCGGCGTTCGGGTCGACCATCACGACTTCATTTGTTTCTGCCATGCGTCTGCTATTTAGTTCGTCCTGAAGTGTACTTCGCGATCGCGACCGGTTCTGTATATGTAATCAGAAAGCGCCGCGCGGAGTTACTTTTTTCTCTTCGCACCGCTAGCACTCCCGGGTTTCGGCACCAGTTAAGCCTTTGCGATAGAAACGGCAGTTTTTAAAAAGAGGATAATAGGATAACACGAAGTACACTTACTGAGATCTGACTGGTTTATTGCTTATCTAATCCTTCCTTTTATACTATTCAGGCTTGTTTACATTTGGAGGTCTGTTAATACCCTTCACACACACACACACACACACATATATATATATATATATATATATATATATGTGTGTCTGTGTGTTTCGAAGTTAAAGTTGTTTGTAGATTCATATCGTATTATGGAACCGTATCTTCGCTCTGCATCTTCTTCTTGCTCTTTGTATTCCATTTCAATGTGAGGACTTTATCTCGGTCGCCCTGACAAGCTTTCACAATTTTCCTCTCTTAGCACAATATGTAATGTTGAAAGGGGGGAAAAGTAAATATGTGAAACTACACGAGAACTACGTTCTCATTTACTTTGTTTTATCATATCAGAAGAAAATCGGACCTTCGCACAGTGGGCCATAATAGTCACAATTCGCCTCACGAAGATGTGATGTTTTTTTTTTTTTGTTTTTTTTTTACGGCGAATCTACAACTTGGCGATTAGCGCCGGGCTATCTACAGGTTGCCACCCTTTTATAATGCCAACAGCACGTGGTCGGTCACCCATTCAGGTCACGCCGTTGGCAAACTTACGTAGTATCATTTTTATTACTTTTTGATCGTTCGGCATTACTACAATATTTTTATATTTTATTTTGTTTGTATTTTCTTAATAAAATGCCTCAATTCATGTTTTTGCATTGATTGTGAAATGCACTTTTTCATTAATAATCGATTGATATCAATTGAAATTCGCAAAATTCAGATCTTGATTGTAGGGCAATTTCTCAAAGCATTAAAACATATTTGGAATGGTAATAATAGATAATATGTTTATTATTATGTTTTTTATCCAACTGCCACGTGTGATATCGCGGAAGGGATGGAAGAGGCGCTCGAAAAAAAAAAACAACGAAATCTGTCTATTGGAATTTGAAACAGGTATTTTCGGGTCCTCCAAATTCTTAGTACGAGATAAATGCCTTCGGACTACATGTTACCCGTCTTTAGACTGGACAAGAGGTTCGAGGTAATCAAAGCAGACAGAAATACTTCCCGAACCTGGCAGTCTAATCTCCCGGTTGGGGAAATTCACTGCTTCACCGACGGCTCCAAGACCCCGGAAGGAGTCGGAGCCGGAATATGGGGGGCAAGCAGAAAAGAATTGAGGATATCAATCCCGTTGGGGAAACATCCTACGGTCTTCCAGGCAGAAGTCATTGGCATAAGGAGATGCTGCTGAGAAGCGGAATTTCTCGTGCAAGGGTCAATATACACTCTGACAGCCAGGCAGCAATATCAGCCATCGAGAGCACCTGCATTAAATCCAAGATTGTGGATGAATGCAGGAAGATGTTAGATAGTTTAGCTGTCAGTAACCGGGTCAAATTGCACTGGGTGCCAGGACACTCAGATATACTAGGGAATGAGGAAGCTGATAAGCTGGCAAGACAGGGGGCCAAGGAGTCCTTTTGTGGGCCAGAACCAGCTTGCGGAATATCGCTAACCCTAGCAAAAGGTATAATTGATGACTGGGCGAGGCTACAACATCTAGGCGTTTGGCAAAGAGTCCAAACGCAAAGACAGTCAAAGCGTTTCCTAAACCAAATTGACAGGAAACGAACAAAGATGCTTCTGTCCCTACATAGGAAAGATATGAAGGAGACTGTGGCTCTTTACACAGGTCATGCTAAGATGAATAAACATCTATACAATATGGGCCTGGCTACAACCTCTCTATGTAGGTTATGTGGGATAGAGGAGGAAACACCCGCACACATAATATGCGATTGCACGGTACTCTCACGCAGGCGCTTTATGTACCTAGGATCTGTAAAAATAACTGACCCAGGAAGAGACTCTGAGCTCACACCTCAGAAGATCAGAGGGTTTGTCAGGGACGCAGGGCTGCTATAAGTGACCCAGCAGAGTGTCAGGGGCACAATAGATCTTTTAGGTCGAGTTGCTTTCCCCTCAAAAATAAGATAGGGGCCCTGAGTATATCTATCTATCTATCTAGTACGAGATGAACTGTTTCACATATCGTCGATACAAAAGCAAACTATCGAATATGAAAAAATGCATCTTTCATTGTCCAGCTTTAATAATTCCTGCTGGACTTATTTACGGCAAATTCTTCAATATGACTTCATTCTATTAAAGGGAAAGTATTCCACTATCAAAAGGTCAAATCTGCCGAATATTTGACTGTCCAAAACAAAGTTATGAATAAATACTTTTCCACTCTGAAAAGTGGTGATTTTCATATTCGTTAGTTTGCTTTTGTATCGACGACATGTTTTCCAGTGTACTTTTTTTTTTTATTCTAAATCGAATGACACCAACGACAATTCAATGGGATCAGCCATTCAAAATATATTGCATTTTTTCCGGTTTTTGGTAATTTGGCCCCACTGTGAGGCGTGCCTCTGGTGCCACTTGTTCAGATCTGTGCCGTGAGAGAGGCGCGACTGGCCCTGCCCGACAATTCGGACAAGATGTGTTCCGAGCTCCGTGGGATGTGGGTGTTCTGAAGGGGGGGGGGGGGGGGGAAGCGAGCACTTCCAAGCAGCGGTAGCTTTCATAGCAAGCTTTACTCACGACAATAAGGTTGTCGGGCTGGGCCTCCGATTCCTTCTCTTCCCTTGCCTCCTTTCGTCTCCCGCTGGATCGCCAGTGTCCTTCCCATCATAGACCTAATATTCCCCACTGGCGTTAATGACCATAAGGTTGTCACGCCTCCAAAAAAAAAAAAAAAAGAGGCTCGCCTGCAGTGCTACTAATACACATCTGTGATTCCGAGCTTCTAATGGTCACGCATATTTGTGTGCCTCGGAAACGGCATCCCGGTAGCCCTTAGACCTTTTCATACCTGCTTTGAAGGATAGCACCCAAGTGAAGATATTGCTCTGCTCAGAAGCCAACACACCCATCTAGCCATCATTCTAAGCCACCACATGGATACCTTCTGATACCGCCATTGTTCGAAGATCCACCGCCCCCTCAGGCAACAGGTGACCTATGAAAGGGTTGACCTTAGGTCATCTCTCCACCCTCAACCCTCCTTCTCAACCCGAGTTGAGAGAATCGATAGTTGGCGTCATTCCATCAACGTCACGTGTTATCCACTCCACTGCACTATTCTCCTCAGGGAGTTTTATTAGTCTCTTGCCCTCCAGATAGCGTTCTTCGCAACCTTTTTTTACCTCAATCAGACTCCTCTGTGGTTTTTCAGCTCCGATAAAATAAAGCTCCCTTAAAGCCAGCTGAATATTATTGTTTTTATTAACATATAGAATTAATTTTCGATTTAATAATCGTCTGAGATTAAGCTGTAAAATATTTTATGCATTAAATGAATCTAATTTCAATTCGTTGTGTTTCATATTCATCCTTAAGCGTTCCAAGTTTTTTCAGACCGCCTCACAGTGGTCAAAAACCGCCCAAATGTGCTCAAAACTCAATAACATGTGATATTGTTGATTTAGAAACCTGAAATTAAATATTTCAAGTAGGACATGATTTATCAATCGGATCACTTCAGACATTTGTTGGAGTCAACACTGACTTGAATACTGCAAAAAAAAAAAAAAAAATCCATCTTCGAGTTGCTTCGAATGTTTACATAGAGATAACGCGCGTCTGTCTTACCGAGTTCGTTCACGTCTAGCACCGAAATAGGCAAACTTATGCAGCCAATTTTGGTCTGGGCTCTTTCTATACATGTCCACTGAAAATGTAATCCCAAAATTAGAGAGACGCAAAAAGTATAAGACAAAACGAAATTTGATACGTGTAATTTTTCTACTTTTTAAGTATCCCCGTCCACGTCGACGATTCTAAAAATAAAAGAAATATTTTTTTTGCCCTTCGAACATTCCCATTAAAACAAGAAAAAAATGCGTCAATCTTATTGGTCTGAACAAGTAGAGTTGAATTTTGGTACATGAGGATTTGGGAATTTTCTTCGTTTCTTGTACTTCCATGATTAACCACCGTCCTGCAATCAACAGTGGGGGCCTGAAACTCAAGAAATGACACTCTCAGGAGGTCTTTACATATATCTAAGACCAAAATGTTCGGAGAAAATACTTCAAAAAATCAAGTTTTGAGCGCTTTTTGACTATTTTTGACCACTGTGCGCCTGGGGTCTAGAAAGAAGGCTCGACTGAATAAAAACCTCTGCATAGGCATTGAAAATAGGGCCTAGTCCCAAAAACCTCTGCATAGGCATTGAAAATAGGGCCTAGTCCCAAAAACCTCTGCATAGGCATTGAAAATAGGGCCTAGTCCCAAAAACCTCTGCGTAGGCATTGAAAATAGGGCCTAGCCCCAAAAACCTCTGCATAGGCATTGAAAATAGGGCCTAGTCCCAAAAACCTCTGCATAGGCATTGAAAATAGGGCCTAGTCCCAAAAACCTCTGCATAGGCATTGAAAATAGGGCCTAGTCCCAAAAACCTCTGCATAGGCATTGAAAATAGAGCCTAGTCCCAAAAACCTCTGCATAGGCATTGAAAATAGGGCCTAGTCCCAAAAACCTCTGCATAGGCATTGAAAATAGGGCCTAGTCCCAAAAACCTCTGCATAGGCATTGAAAATAGGGCCTAGCCCCAAAAACCTCTGCATAGGCATCGAAAATAGGGCCTAGTCCCAAAAACCTCTGCATAGGCATTGAAAATAGGGCCTAGTCCCAAAAACCTCTGCATAGGCATTGAAAATAGAGCCTAGTCCCATAAAACGTTCTGCTAATGCAATACCGTTGAAAATTTTGAACATTTTCATCTTTCTGACTTGAGCATCTCTTGATGGCTTACGGATAAATATGAAAAATGTAAAATTTAAATTAGATACATAAACATATTTTACCAAGGTAGGGATTGTCGGGGTTCGGTCACTGCTACTTAATAAAACTACGTTTCGGCTTGAACTTCAAGCCTTCATCGGGGCTGTAAAAAACAAGTAGGACGGAAGTTCAAGCCGAAACGTCGGCACAATAAAACCATTTTAACGATAAAATGTAGTTTTATTAAGTAGCAGTGACCGAACCCCGACAATCCCTACCTTGCATCATCTACGGTCAACCATCTCCTCTCAATCCCTACCTTGCATCATCTACGGTCAACCATCTCCTCTCAATCCCTACCTTGCATCATCTACGGTCAACCATCTCCTCTCAATCCCTACCTTGCATCATCTACGGTCAACCATCTCCTCTCAATCCCTACCTTGCATCATCTACGGTCAACGATCTCCTCTCAATCCCTACCTTGCATCATCTACGGTCAACCATCTCCTCTCAATCCCTACCTTGCATCATCTACGGTCAACCATCTCCTCTCAATCCCTACCTTGCATCATCTACGGTCAACGATCTCCTCTCAATGTAAAATGTAGTTTTATTAAGTAGCAGTGACCGAACCCCGACAATACCTACCTTGCATCATCTACGGTCAACCATCTCCTCTCAATCCCTACCTTGCATCATCTACGGTCAACCATCTCCTCTCAATCCCTACCTTGCATCATCAACGGTCAACCATCTCCTCTCGATCCCTACCTTGCATCATCTACGGTCAACCATCTCCTCTCAATCCCTACCTTGCATCATCTACGGTCAACCATCTCCTCTCAATCCCTACCTTGCATCATCTACGGTCAACGATCTCCTCTCAATCCCTACCTTGCATCATCAACGGTCAACGATCTCCTCTCAAAAAACATATTTTACCGTTTAATCTATCTCTTAAAACGATCCACCACTACACTTTAACAACGTCACATTACCCTCTTCTGATACAGTTCGCTACCTCGGACTACACTTGGACTCCCGACTTATCTGGAAACATCACTTAAAACTTAAAAGACAAGAACTTAACAGACGATTTGGACAACTCTATAGACTGTTAAACCGCAAATCACATTTTAAGTACTGAAAACAAACTGATCATTTACTAATCACTACTGCAACCCATTTGGACATACGGTTCAGAACTATGGGGAACTGCGAAAACATCGAACATCAGACGCATTCAAACATTCCAATCCAAGGTCCTAAGAACAATAGTCGATGCTCCCTTCTACGTTTCCAACCTCAACCTCCATAAAGACCTCAATATCCCACTCGTTAATGATGTTGTATTATCCAGATTCCAAAATCCTGAAGTCCTCGCCCTATCACCCCGTCACCCACCGTCTCTCTCCACCGAGGCGACTCAAAAGACATTGGCCGAGAGATCTGCGGCAGTGACCAAATGAAGTGTTAGCAAAGGCTTTCTCTTTGTTCAATTGCGACAATTCTGTGGCTCACCGATCTCTCTTCGACTCCAGCCACCGGTCGGAGCAGAAGGGAGCTTGAGTAGGCACCTTTCAACGTCATCTGAGAGTCTTTCTGGCGTTAATCGAGGATGAAGTTGAAAGGCCTTGAGCTCAGAACCTTCATATTGTATCATTAATCATATTACCAGATGTATTTATATACAGGATGTAATAATTAATAAAGAAATATATACAACAATACAATACAAAGGGACCTGGGCCCTAAGCCCTTGTTCACCGCGACCCTATTGGATCTATTGTGAATTGCGTCCCTGTCTTACTCCCTTTCTAGCTTGCAGCTCCTCACGTATAGCTTGAGCTCCTTGGGAGTAGCCTCGGCTATGTCCTTGGGCGTAGCAATTGCCTTCCCTATGTGCACTAGCCTATTGTAGGCCAAGGCCTCACATTCGCAGAGGACGTGCTGTGAGGTTTCCTCTTCTTCGAGGCACCAGCGACATGTAGGGTCCTCTATTAGCCCCATCGTGCACAGGTGTTTTCTTAGCGGACCATGTCCAGAGAGAAGTCCGACTATCCTTCTTAATTCTATTCTTGTTAGTTGAAGGAAATACCCTGCCCTATCTTTCGAGATCCGGACAAGTAGCTTTGCCTGCCTCATACCTGGCTTAGCCTGCCAATTCTTTTGAATTTCTTCTTGTTCCCAGGCATTTACTACCTTTTTGACAAAGCTTTTTGAGACACCAAAGAACGGCTCGGGACCATGAAGTATCTCCTCCGATCCCTTCCTTGCCAGCTCATCGGCCTTCTCATTGCCCTCAATGCCCTCATGTCCCGGCACCCACACAAGCGTAACCCTGTTACGCCTGCCCAGATCACTTAGGGCATTGTGACAATCGAGCACTAGTTTTGAGGAGACACTATGCGATGCCAGTGCCTTCAGTGCAGCTTGACTGTCACTATTTATTCGTATTCTTTGCCCTTTAACACCTTTTCTTAGATTTTCTCGGGCTGCAATCTCAATTGCATGAACTTCCGATTGGAAGACTGTAGCAAAGGATCCAAGAGCTATGGCTATTTCTGTTCTGGGACCATATACCCCTGCACCAGCCCTCTCATCCTTAAGAGATCCATCGGTGTACCAAACCAATGAGTCTCTTTGGAAACTATCTTGTCCTTCCTCCCAGCTCTGTCGACTAGGAATGACAACACTGAACTGCTTGTCAAAAACAAGTGTCCGTGTCATCTCATCCGACCGGGTGAGGCATAGATCGCTCTCTTTTAGTCTTTGCAGAATCCTGAGATGTCCCCTAGTCTCATCCTTGCTCACTTTGAGGGACTGGATTCTCAGTGCCCCAATCAGGGCCTCTCGCTTGATGCGGATAGCTAGCGGTGTTAATCCTATGATTGCTTCCATCGCTGCAGTAGGGCACGTCCTGATTGCCCCTGTGATTCCCAGGCATGCTAGCCTTTGGACTCTTTCTAGCCTGCTGGCTGCGGTCTTCTCCTCAGTTTTTGTCCACCAGACTAGTGCTGCGTACGTTACCATAGGCCTTACTACAGCAGTGTATAGCCAGAGGAGCATCCTCGGACTCATACCCCAGGTCTTTCCACAGAGCCTGTTACAGGCCCATAAAGAGACCTTTGCCTTCTCAATCTGTTTATTGAGGTGCAGATTCCAAGTGAGCCTTCTATCCAGTGTTATTCCCAGATACTTGATCTCATTTGTGACCAATACAGGAGACCCCTCCACCAGGATAGGTTCCATATTCAGGTTCCTTTTCCTAGAGAAAGGGACTACCTTGGTCTTTTCAGGATTAACCATTAACCCAAGATTATGGCACCATCTCCTAATCATTCTTAGTGCCAGCTGCATACGTTCCTTTAGGACATGCGGAAATCTCCCTCTTACTATAACCACTATATCATCCGCATATCCTATTACCTCGTACCCAGCTTCAGAAAGAGTTCTAAGGAGGGAGTCCACCACCATTGTCCACAACAGGGGTGATAAAACACCTCCCTGGGGGCAACCTCTAGTTGCCCTTATTCTTGTGGAGACCCACCCCTTCCTTGCTCTAATTCGCCGGCTTCCCAGCATAGCCCTAACCCATCTTCTGAGGATGAGCTCAGCACCAAACTCCTTGGTAGCCTCCTCTATGGCTGCATATGAGGTATTGTCAAAAGCACCCTCTATATCCAGGAATGCACATAGCGCAATTTCCTTGTTTTGAAGTGAGTCTTCTATTCTGCCCACTAGATAATGCAGGGCAGTTTCTGTTGATTTGCCCTTTTGATACGCAAATTGCTGGGCATGCAGAGGATGCCTTCCTAAGAGGTCCTCCCTGATGTGCATGTCCACTACCTTCTCCATCGTTTTCAGCACGTTGGAAGAGAGACTTATAGGTCTATAGGACTTAGGTAAGTCCAGGGGCCTTGTTGGTCCCTTTGGTATAAAGATCACATCCGTGTCCCTCCAGAGACAGGGGATGTATCCATGTGCATAGCTTGCCTGAAACATGGCTGCTAGAGTGCCTGCAAGCTTTTCTTTCCCATGGATTAGCTGAGCAGGGATAATACCATCTCCTCCAGGAGCCTTGTACGGCTTGAAGGTTCCTATTGCCCACTTTACCTTTTCAATTGTAAAGATTTTCTTGGCTGCTTGAAGCATCCATTTGTTTGCATTTTCATGCCTCGGAGGCTCATCCATCTCCTCTGTTTCGTCTGAGCAGTCTGGGAAGTGGGTCACTAGTAGCTCCCTAACTGTCTCTTCCAGATTGCTCGTAATCGTCCCATCGGGTCTCTTTAGCAGTCCCATTTCATTTGTGTGCCTTTTGGCAAGCACTTTCTGTAGCCTAGCAGCCTCTGGTAGGCTACTAACATCCTTGCAGAAATCTCTCCAGGTCCTTCTCTTAGCCTGCCTGATTCCTTTGTTGTACTCCGTCAGGGACTGTTTATAGTCCCTCCAATTACCATTTTGTTTTGCTCGATTGAAAAGCCCTCTGGCCTTTTTCCTGAGCTTTTCCAATTCGCTGTTCCACCATGGTGGCTCCTTTTCTTGCCTTTTAACTCTTGGCGGGCAGCTAATTTCAAACGCCTCATGCATGGCGTTGTGGATTTTTACAGAGGTTCTTTCCAGTTCCTCTGTAGTACCCACTGCAAACTCCTCTCCTTCATACTCTTCTAGGAGTATGTTGTCGTAAAGGGTCCAATTTGTTAGTTTTGGAATTCTCACCTGTTGTGGGGCCTCCATTCTTGCCCCGACCTCAAACCTTATTTGCCGATGGTCAGACATTGAGACCTCTTTGGAGACGTGCCAATTGAGTATCATTTTACTAGTGGACTGTTTTGTCAGTGTGAGATCCAATACCTCACTTCTATTTGCTGTAACAAAGGTGGGCTCAGAGCCTCGATTAGCTACATCAATATTGTTAGATATTAAGTAATCAAGGAGCGACTCACCTCTTGTGTTGTTATTGCTGCTTCCCCAGACCTTGTTGTGAGCGTTGGCATCGCAACCCATTATTAGGTCTAGGTTCCTGACCTTACAGTAATTGACCAGGCCATCAACTTCATTGGGAGGTACTTCCACAGCATCCCCAGGAAAATAGGCCGAGGCAATCAGCACCTCCCCTCTTCCTCTCGCTGTCGGCACCTCTATGACCACCGCAACCAGGTCCCTACTAATGAAGTCTGGAACAGAGTAAAAATTTACTCTTTTATTAATCAGCAGGGCTGCTCTTGGTCTGTCAACACTTGTACAATAGACTAGCTTACCTGCTTTGGATGAAAGGCCCATTATAGTCCCTTTGCCTGCCCAGGGTTCCTGAAGGATCCCTACGTCCAATTTATTGGAGATGAACCTTCTAGTCAGGACGCTGGTCGCTGCCCTTGCACGATGAAGGTTCACCTGCACGAACCTTAAGTTTTCACTCAAGGTCGTGGTATGGGGCTCCTTTTCCCTGAGCCCCTGGGTCTCCGCTTCTCGGTGCGCCACCCTAGCCTGTCATCCTCCCTTCTTCTTCCAGGTGAGTAGCGCCCTTCTCTTCGGGTCGGAGTGGAGTGACTTCTCCTACCCTGTCCGTTCTTTTCTTCTACCCTGTCCCTATGACTATGGGCAAGGGGAGGACGGCGAGATCTTTTCTTTCTCTCCTCTTCCTCCTCCTCCTTCCTTGAGGTGCTGGGTCTCATGTCAACCCTCTTGGCTGTAGCATCCTCAGCCCTCTTCTCCTCTCTACCTCTCCCTTCCGATACCTCAGGAGTCCGGGCTACTTGCTTTTCTTTTCCCTTTGCCTTATCCACCGTGGCTGCTCCTTCTTCTCTCTCATGCACCTTCTCAACCACAGGCACGGAACCTTCACCTCCCCCTGCCTCTTTTTTACGGCCTCCAATCACCCTATATTTAAGACTATGGAAGCCGTAATGCAGCATGTCTCTGCCTTCCTGAAGCTTGCGGGCTGTATCCTCGTCGATTCCCATAGCAAGCTGAGTGATTCTAGGCATCGAATCATCTCTGCTGTATACTCTCCAGGATTCTATCCTTAATTCCTTTGGGTTCTGAGCCCTTAGCAAATTAAGAAGCGCTTTGTCCTCTTTATTTGTTTTAGGGAGATACACAACTAAGGTACTCCTGCGAGGTAGGTCTTGCTCCTTCAGGACCTTTAATTTGGCCCCTTCCCACGGTGTTAGGAGTGGACCATTCACCAGGACCCAGTCAGCTGTCTCCTGGTTTGAGCATACAAGCTGTATCCAGCCGCCCTTCCATATTATATCATAGAACCGAACTTTTACCTCCCTGTCCGGTTCCTCACCTATTTTCAGTAGGAGAGCCTCCTTTATCAGCTCAAATTGCTCACCTTCAAGTTGAACTGTGGGGTGTTCCTGACAGCAAATGCCAATCCTCACCCCTTCAAGGGCTCTCCGGTACGAGAGAGCTGGAGCCATGTCCCTCTCCCGTTCCTTTCCCTCCTGTGACTGCTGTACAGATGAGCTCAGCTTAGCCCTTTTACTGCGCGCCACAGGAGTGGTCTCACTGGAGCGAGTCCTCTCACCCTCCTCCTCGGATCTGCTCCTCTTCTTCTTGGTCCCATGCGTTCCCATAGGGTCCCTACACATCCTGGTAGCCTCTTCCTTGCTATACCCATGTCTTCGGAGCCAGCGAAAGCGTCTCCTAGTAGCTCCACCAAGCTTAATTTTCTTATCGCTGGTGGTAGGGGGCATGGATTTCTCCTCCCCCTTGTCAGTGTGAGTATGCTCCTCCTCCTGTACAGGTGGTGGAATTTGCATAACTTCCGTTTCCAACTCCATGTTGGCATTCCCTTCTTCCTCTGAGGCAAGCCTCTCCAGAAGGTCGAGATTGAACTCGATCGATAGGGGCGTTAGAGCCTCCGTTGTAGTAATGTCCGAAGACAAAGATTCACTATTTACCTCTTCAATTATTCCCACGAGAAGCAAGGGATCTAAAGGTCACCTGCAGCAGAGCCCCGCATACTGCAGTAAGGCAGTTCTTGAAACTGGAGGTCGCCCGGTGTCCAGAGTCCGCATGGTAGGACTGAGTTCCCCTCAGCCATTCGTCCAACGGCCCATGCTGTTCCACCTTGGATTGGGGGATGTTTTCTGACCATCCATGTCATTTGCCTAGGGAAGGTGATCCTAGGTTGTTTACTGTAGATGTCCTTAGTTTTATTTGGTGTGGGGTGTGTGTAGTGTGCTGTATTTAGTGTACTGTGTGTGTGTCAGTATTTATGTTCCCCCAACCTGGAGGGCCAGTGGCTGACTGCGGTCAAGAGACCGGGCGATGGGACCAAAGAAATATATAGTGAACTTAAAACGGTTTTAAACACAACGCCTCAAGTACGAGAAGAAGGCAAACTTTGATTTGAAAAACTTAGTGAGTTATGCTGAATTATCTGCAGTTTTTTTATTCATCCGATGTGTTATTCCATTTTTTTTCGTATCGCGAGATCCCCATGTCCGCCAGCAATTAGACGTTTTAAAATGAAACGACGGAACAATGGTTGCATTTTTTCAGCCGTTCTGGCGTGTGAAACCCTCGAGAAAGTGTAGGTGAAAAGAATGAAATATGAGTTAAAACACCCCATTGTTTTAGTTGAGCGGGGACACTCCATTTGTTCAGTTTATGTCTCTCCTCTCGAATTGGGATGATTTAAGGAGGATTCACTCTTCAAACGATATCTGTTTCGGAATAAATTTTTCAGAAATAGACAGTAACCAATCAATAAATTACTGTATTTTCTACAAAAATGGTTCTAAAGCAGGGGCCGAAAATAATTGGAAAATTTTGTTTCAAAAAATTATTTTTTAAACACTTATTTTTATTTTCATATTGAAAAAGTAAAAGTTCGAAAATAAATTTTTGGGCTAAACTTTTTTTTTAAAAAAAATTTAGTGTTCTTTTTCAATTTAAAAAAATAAATGTTTTAAATTAATTGTTATTAAAATACTTGATAGAGAAAAATTAAAGGAATAAATTAAAGCTACTAATGTTTATTTGTTGTTTTGTATCAACAAATATATTTCAGTAAATAAACAAAAATAAATTTTTAAACAAAGATCACTTCACTTATTTTGAAGAATTAATTCTATTAAATAATGATTATTATTGAAAATGAATTAATTCTATTAAATAATGATTGTTATTGAAAATGAATTAATTCTATTAAATAATGATTGTTATTGAAATTGGATTAATTCTATTAAATAATGATTATTATTGAAAATGGATTAATTCTATTAAATAATGATTGTTATTGAAAATGAATTAATTCTATTAAATAATGATTATTATTGAAAATGAATTAATTCTATTAAATAATGATTATTATTGAAAATGGATTAATTCTATTAAATAATGATTGTTATTGAAATGGATTAATTCTTTTAAATAATGATTGATATTGGAATTGGATTAATTCTATTAAATAATGATTGATATTGAAATTGGATTAATTCTATTAAATAATGATTATTATTGAAAATGAATTAATTCTATTAAATAATGATTGATATTGGAATTGGATTAATTCTATTAAATAATGATTATTATTGAAAATGAATTAATTCTATTAAATAATGCTTGATATTGGAATTGGATTAATTCTATTAAATAATGATTATTATTGAAAATGAATTAATTCTATTAAATAATGATTGATATTGGAATTGGATTAATTCTATTAAATAATGATTGATATTGAAATTGGATTAATTCTATTAAATAATGATTATTATTGAAAATGAATTAATTCTATTAAATAATGATTATTATTGAAAATGAATTAATTCTATTACATAATGATTGATATTGGAATTGGATTAATTCTATTAAATAATGATTGATATTGGAATTGGATTAATTCTATTAAATAATGATTGATATTGAAATTGGATTAATTCTATTAAATAATGATTATTATTGAAAATGAATTAATTCTATTAAATAATGATTATTATTGAAAATGAATTAATTCTATTAAATAATGATTATTATTGAAAATGAATTAATTCTATTAAATAATGATTGATATTGAAATTGGATTAATTCTATTAAATAATGATTATTATTGAAAATGAATTAATTCTATTAAATAATGATTATTATTGAAAATGAATTAATTCTATTAAATAATGATTATTATTGAAAATGAATTAATTCTATTAAATAATGATTATTATTGAAAATGAATTAATTCTATTAAATAATGATTATTATTGAAAATGAATTAATTCTATTAAATAATGATTATTATTGAAAATGAATTAATTCTATTAAATAATGATTATTATTGAAAATGAATTAATTCTATTAAATAATGATTATTATTGAAAATGAATTAATTCTATTAAATAATGATTGATATTGGAATTGGATTAATTCTATTAAATAATGATTATTATTGAAAATGAATTAATTCTATTAAATAATGATTATTATTGAAAATGAATTAATTCTATTAAATAATGATTATTATTGAAAATTAATTAATTCTATTAAATAATGATTATTATTGAAAATTAATTAATTCTATTAAATAATGATTATTATTGAAAATGAATTAATTCTATTAAATAATGATTATTATTGAAAATGAATTAATTCTATTAAATAATGATTATTATTGAAAATGAATTAATTCTATTAAATAATGATTATTATTGAAAATGAATTAATTCTATTAAATAATGATTGATATTGGAATTGGATTAATTCTATTAAATAATGATTGATATTGGAATTGGATTAATTCTATTAAATAATGATTGATATTGAAATTGGATTAATTCTATTAAATAATGATTATTATTGAAAATGAATTAATTCTATTAAATAATGATTATTATTGAAAATGAATTAATTCTATTAAATAATGATTATTATTGAAAATTAATTAATTCTATTAAATAATGATTATTATTGAAAATGAATTAATTCTATTAAATAATGATTATTATTGAAAATGAATTAATTCTATTAAATAATGATTATTATTGAAAATGAATTAATTCTATTAAATAATGATTATTATTGAAAATGAATTAATTCTATTAAATAATGATTATTATTGAAAATGAATTAATTCTATTAAATAATGATTATTATTGAAAATGAATTAATTCTATTAAATAATGATTATTATTGAAAATGAATTAATTCTATTAAATAATGATTATTATTGAAAATGAATTAATTCTATCAAATAATGATTATTATTGAAAATGAATTAATTCTATCAAATAATGATTATTATTGAAAATGAATTAATTCTATTAAATAATGATTATTATTGAAAATGAATTAATTCTATTAAATAATGATTATTATTGAAAATGAATTAATTCTATTAAATAATGATTATTATTGAAAATGAATTAATTCTATTAAATAATGATTATTATTGAAAATGAATTAATTCTATTAAATAATGATTATTATTGAAAATGAATTAATTCTTCAAAATAAGTGAAATGATATTTGTTTAATTATTTATTTTTGTTTATTTACTGAAATATATTTGTTTATACAAAACAACAAAAAAACATTAGTAGCTTTAATTTATTCCTATAAACGTTTCCTATTTAAGTATTTCACAACAAATTATAATTTATCCTTTAAGATTGTAGAATTTAGATTATATCTATAATGATTTAATATATACTTTAGGGTTGAAAAGGCTCTTTCAACACTTACTTGAGTGACTGGGCTGGGGGTGTAGGATAAGTCCTCGTTAATATAGATATGGAAGTGTGGTATTGTAAACCAACGAAACCCTAAAATTCTTGATTAAAAAACTAAAAACTTTGATTTCACATTGGGAAAAATAAAAGTATCACATTAACTTATATTTTCCTGTACCTAATTTTAGTTCAACAGATGTTTTTTAACTTCACAAATAAACGTTTTTTTTAAACAGTTAAATTTTAATTTTTCGATAAAAACTATAATTGTTTCGATGCCTGTTCCGAAGACATATTCTATAGGTGAAACGAAAATATAACTGTTTCGTTGCCTGTTCCGAAGACATATTCTATAGGTGAAACGAAAATATAACTGTTTCGTTGCCTGTTCCGAAGACATATTCTATAGGTGAAACGAAAATATAACTGTTTCGTTGCCTGTTCCGAAGACATATTCTATAGGTGAAACGAAAATATAACTGTTTCGTTGCCTGTTCCGAAGACATATTCTATAGGTGAAACGAAAATATAACTGTTTCGTTGCCTGTTCCGAAGACATATTCTATAGGTGAAACGAAAATGTTCGTTTCTTTGTTCTGAACGGTTCTCTCCGTTTGTTTTCCTAATCGTTTTATTGCTTGTTGTTTTTATAATTGACTTAAGCAGTAAAATGAATTTGCTACTAAAAAAAAAAAAAAAAAAAAAACTTAAAATTTGAACGAATTTTTGGTTGTTTGTAATAGAGCTTTTCGAAAGGCAGAGTGGGTCATTCCATGTCAAATCAACCCAAAAAAATAGGATTTGACACCCATGATCTCAGATTTTAATGAAACTTATATGGATATAAGTAAGGATATACAACAGTTTTGCCCTTAGCAGGGCGTAAAACATAAACCATTTGAGATAGAGCAAAACTGTTGTATATCCATATAAGGAACATACCAAGTTTCATTAAAATCTGAGATCATGGGTGTCATGGTTGGGTTGAACTGGCGTGGAATGACCCGAGTTAAGTTTTAATACCACATATAATGGCGCCTTATCTTCAAAGATTTTACGTGATTCGGTGTTTAATGTGATTACAAAAATTGAATACATTTATTCCAAACTTTTCAAATGACACCAGGGCTAAGAAGTTACGGAAACGAGCTCAGATGACGCAGTTTGTGAAAGTCAGGCTTTATTGTATTTTTACATAATAATATGAATAGATACACCAAGACTTCTCTACCAGTTAAAAGATCTCAGGATCTTAAAACTCTTCAGATTTTCACAACAGAAATCCCGACACAACGAAGGCGGGAAAGACTGATGAAGCTAATCCCGTCGTTTTTCTCTCCTTCCTTCTTAAAGCAGGGTTTAGATTTAAACCCTAGTCAGCCATTCATTCTACAAACCCCTACTCCGGGGTCAGTTTTGTAAAACCAAGAATTCTCAAGCTTAAACATCAATATTGTAACTTATCATAAAATAATTGAATCCCTAAACTCTAAGATATTTCACTTTTTCCAAGGTGTCCTCTAATCCTTAATCAGAGCAAAAAGTGTGTATACCTAATGTTGGAAGGATGGGACATCACCATATTATAAATAATGTGTTCGTAATGGCTTCTTCACACTAAAGCAAATGTATTGGTTTTGACTTAGAAATCAGAAAAAAATAGAATTAAATCATTTTTGTTTTTAAAACAACAGGGTACCATTTTAAAGCTTATTAAATAAGGCAACTTTTGAGGTGGAGGCAAACCGCTAAGTCTACAAATAGCTGATTAAGAAAATATTAAAGGAGTTAAGAAAACCCTAATAACTAGAGCCCGGAAGTTAGGCATTTATTTTTGGTTAAAATAGGCAGGCAAAAAGGCACTTGAAATACTGAAAATAGGCAGTACTGTAAATAAAATAGGCATTTATTAGGAGTGAAGGCAAAGAGGAATCTCACTCATTATTAATGAAAATATGTATTTTAAATACTCATTCATTTCTTTATTATCAATTTATCACAGAATTAGTGTACTTACTCTTACTTTCCCTTCTTACAAGCAACAACAAGATGCTTTTTCAAAGTATCAACTCTCATAGACCTTCTAAGAAAAAAAAAAAATGTTTTTCATCATGGAAAAACTTCCTCTGCATTGGCATCTTATCATTTCGAAATCCGGAATCCGAGGTAATGACGGATTGTCACAGCGAAAGCGGTGTCAGGAAGGAGAAGTGACGTACTTCTCTCATCCTCTCTCTTTCCTCCTATTCATTATGCTCGAGCATTCCTTCTACTAAGGAAGGTTCTGTTATTTTTAAGCCTTCAATTCCATCCATGGGTTGGGAAAATAAGCTTTCGAATAGATATTCGTAACATATATGTAATATGTAATTTAATTTGTGCAACCTTTTTTTTTCTTCGATGAACAGTGCTTTAAATCTCAGAAAAAAATTGCATAACGAGCAAAAAAGGCAAAAAAAAAGGCAACGGAAGCCAAAATAGGCAAAATAAAAATTGTCTCTACACTTGCTAAATGCACGGAAACATATTTATTTCTATCTGATTCTTCAATATATCCAATCAAAAAGGCATTTTACCTAACTTCCGGGCTCTAGTTATAACAAAAGTTCACATCTCTTAGTGTAGCTCCTAATTTACATGACAACATTTCAATAATCGGTGTTTCTTATTAGAAATTTAATGTAGATTCTAAAAATGTGGTCGTCAGTTACGATACATAGACCAGAAATCCGGAAAACACAGTTTTTCATAAGAAAATTCAATAGTTTTGAAAATTGACAAATTTAGCAACACATTAAATTGACATTTAAAAGGTCAAGTTCATTAACCAGTTGAATCCGTTTACTGGAACATGGTTTTTGGAGCGAAATTTGTGCGAAAGATTCCTTAACGTAGGAAAACGAATGAAACCATTTTTTAAGCGAGTTCTGTGGCCATTTACCAGAAAGACTGATAGAAATACTTTTCAAAACTGATTTTCTGTTTGGGTATTCAGAAACGAAGTATATGGGGAAAAAATTGTATGAATGATGATACAAAGTTTTCGGATCTCAGTATATTTTCTAAAATATCTCGAAAACGGTTGGGAACTCTTACTAAGTGGAAGTCGGCTATTCGAAAGGTTACTAAATTCTCTACAATAAGATTCTGTGGCGCTAAGAGCCAAGATTTGTTGATGCGCCGAAAAAAAAAACAAACTTAAATTAAATATTTTTTATGAACTAAGTGATCTTATTTAATTAATTTTTAAGGGTTTTAAGACAAATTTTTAAAATCGAATCAAAATGTCGGAGGGGGGGCTGCAGACCCCTCAACCCCCTCCCCCCAGAGTTGGGCAAACGTTAGCGCGCGCTAAAAGCTGATACCTCTCCGCTAATTTAGCGAAACTGTAGAAAGCCAGCGCTAATAATTAGCGGTTAGCGGCGGCAGTGCGATAACCGCTAATCTATTTATGGAATATCGTAATTGCTAATAGCTTAAGCTATAGTTACAACTTGTAACTATAGCAATTACGATATTTCATAAATAGATTAGCGGTTAGTGCACTGCCGCCGCTAACCGCTAATTATTAGCGCTGGCTTTCTACAGTTTCGCTAAATTAGCGAAGAGGTATCAGCTTTTAGCGCACGCTAACGTTTGCCCAACTCTGCCTCCCCCTTATATACGCCCATGCTGGTGACCTATAGATAACGGGTTATCTCTAGGTTATCTGTTTCTTGACACTGACCGGAGCGCCCCAGTGTCAAGAAACATTATACTTTGATTACTTAACAATTGATGTATAAAATATTGTATGAACCGTGTTATAATAAACTGCAAAAAATTATGTAGTAGCGTTAATTTTGCTGATAGATTTTTTAACGCAATTAAATAACTACTTATCTGCCGAGACGAATCACGGGTATTTGGCTAGTATTAGATTATATGATACAGTTTTAAATTTATTGCGCATATAAGCAAAGATTTGTTTATTAATAATTATACTGGAAAGAATTAATAATTATTCCGAATTTTGAATCCATTGTCTAGTAAAAGAGGATTAATTAACTCCGATTAAGAAATGACATCAAAGGAACAGATTGAAATTAATTAATTACATACATTAGAACCATAGCCCTAATTCGCCATTAAACGAGAATGAATCCTTCAGACTGAATGAGGCGGCAAATGGGGCGGATGAATTCTTGCTGAGGTGGTTACAAGCCTTTCAGCTCGTCATTCGGTGTAGAATCTACATTCAGGTCTGGTGAATGTAGCTACCGTGCCTTGCTTCTTGTGTGGGGTTCTTTGCTACGGTACGGGGTGAATGTAAGCAGATTACACATTCGTAGCGAGTCGCTTTCAAAGTTACATCCAGGCAGGGATGGTTCTTTGAGAGATATAGAATTTAGAGTGTCCCTGAAAGGCTGAATATATTTTGATCGATAATAGATAATAGTCATAAAATGTAATACAATTGCCCGCTTAATTTAGTAATAAATGGTTATAGCTAGTAATGTTATGTATTAATGCAATAATTAAAGATTATTACATACGTTTGTTAGTTAAAATTATTGAATATATTATTATACATATATTATTGAATTTCCGGAAATTCTGTTCGCATTTTGACTATATACATATATATATATATATATATATATATATATATATATATATATATATATATATAATTATTCTTCAACTGACCCTTTTCTTCATACTCCTTATTTTCGTGGTAGGCGGAAGGTCAAATAATAAAAACTTCACCATACAGTATCATCAACATTTTATTCCGTCCCTACATGTTTCACACCTTTTTTGGTGCCTCTTCAGGGGAAAAGTTACATACATAAAACTTACAGCCTCAATCTGAGGAGGATAACCTTCCACCAGTACGGCTACGTCTAGAATGATCATGGTCTGAAAGAATCCAACATGGCGAAACATAATCAGCTGATCCATAATCGATTTGTCAAACATTTAAAATTAATTTCCGGAAGACATATAGTCTTCAAAATTAAAACCATATATATATATATATATATATATATATATATATATATATATATATAAAACCATATATATATATATAAATATATATATATATATATATATATATATATATATATATATATATATACACATATACATATACAGGGTGTCCCCAACGGCCAAACTTCGGGAATGGATGCAGGATGAAAAAAGAAGGAAAAAAAATCCTTTGGGATATTTCTCGTTTTTCCTTCGTTCCCGAGAAAAACGAAAAAAAAACAAAAAAAAAATAATATTAAAGCATAATTCTGAACAGGCATTGTTTCATGATGCCTATATAAAAACTATTAAAAGTTTATGTTTATTCCCTATCCCCACAACCCACCCTTCCGGCCCCACCACCACTTTTCAGTTCCTAACACCTCCCCCTTAACCCAAAAATTTAGGAGAGAATGCCTCTGATTCTGAGTAGAAAAGTGAAATAATAGGTCCCCATTTTTTGACCCCTCGACTTAACACATTCCTTGATAATAAACTGTCGTGGTACTTGGAGCTAGTAAGTTTGGCACAAAGATTAAGATGCTGGTTCCAAACGTACAGTTGTCCAACCCACTACGGGAGGGCCGTCCAATCGTACAGTTGTCCAACCCACTACGGGAGGGCCGTCCAATCGTACAGTTGTCCAACCCACTACGGGAGGGCCGTCCAAACGTACAGTTGTCCAACCCACTACGGGAGGGCATCCAAACGTACAGTTGTCCAATTCACTACGGGAGGGCCGTCCAAACGTACAGTTGTCCAACCCACTACGGGAGGGCCGTCCAAACGTACAGTTGTCCAACCCACTACGGGAGGGCCGTCCAAACGTACAGTTGTCCAACCCACTACGGGAGGTCCGTCCAAACGTACAGTTGTCCAACCCACTACGGGAGGGAGCCGTCCAAACGTACAGTTGTCCAACCCACTACGGGAGGGGGCCGTCCGAAAATTGTTGGACACTAACTATCCATGGCGTTGGATAGGACGTGGTGGGCCGGTATCTTGGCCGGCTCGATCTTCACCTTACGCCTTCGGATTTCCTTACATGGGGACACATTAATGATTTTGACAACAGGGAGCCCATTGGCGCAAGGGAGGACCTCATCCATCGCATCAGATGGGTCTGGGAACAGATTACAGCAGAGCAATGCACAAATACCATCCAGTCTGTCAATGTGCAATGTGATGCCTGTAATGCCAACCAGTCTGTCAATGTGCAATGTGATGCCTGTATTGCCAACCAGTCTGTCAATGTGCAATGTGATGCCTGTATTGCCAACCAGTCTGTCAATGTGCAATGTGATGCCTGTAATGCCAACCAGTCTGTCAATGTGCAATGTGATGCCTGTAATGCCAACCAGTCTGTCAATGTGCAATGTGATGCCTGTATTGCCAACCAGTCTGTCAATGTGCAATGTGATGCCTGTGATGCCAACCAGTCTGTCAATGTGCAATGTGATGCCTGTAATGCCAACCAGTGTGTCAATGTGTAATGTGATGCCTGTATTGCCAACCAGTCTGTCAATGTGCAATGTGATGCCTGTATTGCCAACCAGTCTGTCAATATGCAATGTGATGCCTGTATTGCCAACCTGTCTGTCAATGTGCAATGTGATGCCTGTATTGCCAACCAGTCTGTCAATGTGCAATGTGATGCCTGTAATGCCAACCAGTCTGTCAATGTGCAATGTGATGCCTGTAATGCCAACCAGTCTGTCAATGTGCAATGTGATGCCTGTAATGCCAACCAGTCTGTCAATGTGCAATGTGATGCCTGTATTGCCAACCAGTCTGTCAATGTGCAATGTGATGCCTGTAATGCCAACCAGTCTGTCAATGTGTAATGTGATGCCTGTAATGCCAACCAGTCTGTCAATGTGCAATGTGATGCCTGTATTGCCAACCAGTCTGTCAATGTGCAATGTGATGCCTGTAATGCCAACCAGTCTGTCAATGTGCAATGTGATGCCTGTAATGCCAACCAGTCTGTCAATGTGCAATGTGATGCCTGTAATGCCAACCAGTGTGTCAATGTGTAATGTGATGCCTGTATTGCCAACCAGTCTGTCAATGTGCAATGTGATGCCTGTAATGCCAACCAGTCTGTCAATGTGCAATGTGATGCCTGTAATGCCAACCAGTCTGTCAATGTGCAATGTGATGCCTGTATTGCCAACCAGTCTGTCAATGTGCAATGTGATGCCTGTGATGCCAACCAGTCTGTCAATGTGCAATGTGATGCCTGTAATGCCAACCAGTGTGTCAATGTGTAATGTGATGCCTGTATTGCCAACCAGTCTGTCAATGTGCAATGTGATGCCTGTATTGCCAACCAGTCTGTCAATATGCAATGTGATGCCTGTATTGCCAACCTGTCTGTCAATGTGCAATGTGATGCCTGTAATGCCAACCAGTCTGTCAATGTGCAATGTGATGCCTGTAATGCCAACCAGTCTGTCAATGTGCAATGTGATGCCTGTATTGCCAACCAGTCTGTCAATGTGTAATACATCACACATCATGTGTATGTACAATGTACCTTACGCCTTCGGATTTCCTTACATGGGGACACATTAATGATTTTGACAACAGGGAGCCCATTGGCGCAAGGGAGGACCTCATCCATCGCATCAGATGGGTCTGGGAACAGATTACAGCAGAGCAATGCACAAATACCATCCAGTCTGTCAATGTGCAATGTGATGCCTGTAATGCCAACCAGTCTGTCAATGTGCAATGTGATGCCTGTATTGCCAACCAGTCTGTCAATGTGCAATGTGATGCCTGTATTGCCAACCAGTCTGTCAATGTGCAATGTGATGCCTGTAATGCCAACCAGTCTGTCAATGTGCAATGTGATGCCTGTAATGCCAACCAGTCTGTCAATGTGCAATGTGATGCCTGTATTGCCAACCAGTCTGTCAATGTGCAATGTGATGCCTGTAATGCCAACCAGTCTGTCAATGTGCAATGTGATGCCTGTAATGCCAACCAGTGTGTCAATGTGTAATGTGATGCCTGTATTGCCAACCAGTCTGTCAATGTGCAATGTGATGCCTGTATTGCCAACCAGTCTGTCAATATGCAATGTGATGCCTGTATTGCCAACCTGTCTGTCAATGTGCAATGTGATGCCTGTATTGCCAACCAGTCTGTCAATGTGCAATGTGATGCCTGTAATGCCAACCAGTCTGTCAATGTGCAATGTGATGCCTGTAATGCCAACCAGTCTGTCAATGTGCAATGTGATGCCTGTAATGCCAACCAGTCTGTCAATGTGCAATGTGATGCCTGTATTGCCAACCAGTCCGTCAATGTGCAATGTGATGCCTGTAATGCCAACCAGTCTGTCAATGTGTAATGTGATGCCTGTAATGCCAACCAGTCTGTCAATGTGCAATGTGATGCCTGTATTGCCAACCAGTCTGTCAATGTGCAATGTGATGCCTGTAATGCCAACCAGTCTGTCAATGTGCAATGTGATGCCTGTAATGCCAACCAGGCTGTCAATGTGCAATGTGATGCCTGTATTGCCAACCAGTCTGCCAATGTGTAATGTGATGCCTGTAATGCCAACCAGGCTGTCAATGTGCAATGTGATGCCTGAAATGCCAACCAGGCTGTCAATGTGCAATGTGATGCCTGTAATGCCAACCAGTCTGTCAATGTGCAATGTGATGCCTGAAATGCCAACCAGGCTGTCAATGTGCAATGTGATGCCTGTATTGCCAACCAGTCTGTCAATGTGCAATGTGATGCCTGAAATGCCAACCAGGCTGTCAATGTGCAATGTGATGCCTGTATTGCCAACCAGGCTGTCAATGTGCAATGTGATGCCTGTAATGCCAACCAGGCTGTCAATGTGCAATGTGATGCCTGTATTGCCAACCAGTCTGTCAATGTGTAATGTGATGCCTGTATTGCCAACCAGTCTGTCAATGTGTAATGTGATGCCTGTAATGCCAACCAGTCTGTCAATGTGCAATGTGATGCCTGTAATGCCAACCAGTCTGTCAATGTGTAATGTGATGCCTGTAATGCCAACCAGTCTGTCAATGTGCAATGTGATGCCTGTATTGCCAACCAGTCTGTCAATGTGCAATGTGATGCCTGTATTGCCAACCAGTCTGTCAATGTGCAATGTGATGCCTGTAATGCCAACCAGTCTGTCAATGTGCAATGTGATGCCTGTATTGCCAACCAGTCTGTCAATGTGCAATGTGATGCCTGTATTGCCAACCAGTCTGTCAATGTGTAATGTGATGCCTGTTATGCCAACCAGTCTGTCAATGTGCAATGTGATGCCTGTATTGCCAACCAGTCTGTCAATGTGCAATGGGATGCCTGTATTGCCAACCAGTCTGTCAATATGCAATGTGATGCCTGTATTGCCAACCTGTCTGTCAATGTGCAATGTGATGCCTGTAATGCCAACCAGTCTGTCAATGTGCAATGTGATGCCTATAATGCCAACCAGTCTGTCAATGTGCAATGTGATGCCTATAATGCCAACCAGTCTGTCAATGTGCAATGTGATGCCTGTAATGCCAACCAGTCTGTCAATATGCAATGTGATGCATGTATTGCCAACCAGTCTGTCAATGTGCAATGTGATGCCTGTAATGCCAACCAGTCTGTCAATGTGCAATGTGATGCCTGTAATGCCAACCAGTCTGTCAATGTGCAATATGATGCCTGTAATGCCAACCAGTCTGTCAATGTGCAATGTGATGCCTGTAATGCCAACCAGTCTGTCAATGTGCAATGTGATGCCTGTAATGCCAACCAGTCTGTCAATGTGCAATGTGATGCCTGTAATGCCAACCAGTCTGTCAATGTGCAATGTGATGCCTGTAATGCCAACCAGTCTGTCAATGTGCAATGTGATGCCTGTATTGCCAACCAGTCTGTCAATGTGTAATGTGATGCCTGTAATCCCAACCATTCTGTCAATGTGCAATGTGATGCCTGTATTGCCAACCAGTCTGTCAATGTGCAATGTGATGCCTGTAATGCCAACCAGTCTGTCAATGTGCAATGTGATGCCTGTATTGCCAACCAGTCTGTCAATGTGTAATGTGATGCCTGTAATGCCAACCAGTCCTTCAATGTGCAATGTGATGCCTGTAATGCCAACTAGTCTGTCAATATGCAATGTGATGCCTGTAATGCCAACCAGTCTGTCAATGTGCAATGTGATGCCGGTATTGCCAACCAGTCTGTCAATGTGCAATGTGATGCCTGTATTGCCAACCAGTCTGTCAATATGCAATGTGATGCCTGTATTGCCAACCTGTCTGTCAATGTGCAATGTGATGCCTGTAATGCCAACCAGTCTGTCAATGTGCAATGTGATGCCTGTAATGCCAACCAGTCTGTCAATGTGCAATGTGATGCCTATAATGCCAACCAGTCTGTCAACGTGCAATGTGATGCCTGTAATGCCAACCAGTCTGTCAATATGCAATGTGATGCCTGTATTGCCAACCAGTCTGTCAATGTGCAATGTGATGCCTGTAATGCCAACCAGTCTGTCAATGTGCAATGTGATGCCTGTAATGCCAACCAGTCTGTCAATGTGCAATATGATGCCTGTAATGCCAACCAGTCTGTCAATGTGCAATGTGATGCCTGTAATGCCAACCAGTCTGTCAATGTGCAATGTGATGCCTGTAATGCCAACCAGTCTGTCAATGTGCAATGTGATGCCTGTAATGCCGACCAGTCTGTCAATGTGCAATGTGATGCCTGTAATGCCAACCAGTCTGTCAATGTGCAATGTGATGCCTGTAATGCCAACCAGTCTGTCAATGTGCAATGTGATGCCTGTAATGCTGCAAGGGGCCAAACCTCTGAACAGTTTTCGAATTGATTTTCAGGAATTATTAGAAGAAGAAATTATCATTTTTTTTTAAATTATGTATGCGTCTAGTGTTAAATGTTAAACTGTTTTAAGAATTGAAACTTTAATTTTATTAAGAATTGAAACTTTAATTTTATTAAGAATTGAATGTTTTTTTTCTTTTGTGTTGTCACTTTACTCCGAAGGAAAGTAGATGTGTTAAATTATGTTTAACTTGCAGCTTTACATCAAGTCATTTAATTTTTTCGACCAAGAAGATTTTTTTTTTTGTTTTGGTGGAGGTGGGTGGTAGAGAGGGTGGAGGTGGGTGATAGAGAGGGTGGAGGTGGGTGGTAGAGAGGGTGGAGGTGGGTGATAGAGTGGGTGGAGGTGGGTGATAGAGAGGGTGGAGGTGGGTGATAGAGAGGGTGGAGGTGGGTGGTAGAGAGGGTGGAGGTGGGTGATAGAGAGGGTGGAAGATCAATCATATATTTTAGTTGATTCTTATGGAGGCATTATGAAAGAATGCCGATTCATGATTGTGTTTTAGCACTTTCCTCCGAAGGAAAGTAGCTATTGAGGTTGGACTCATGACGGAATTTTTGAAAAATTTCTTCGAATCTTTATCGATCTTCCCTAGTAGACACCGAAAATGACCCCCGTTAAAATTTATATATATATATATATATATATATATATATATATATATATATATATGTCTGTTAACACGATAGCGGCTAGAGTTTTTGTTTTCTTCACGAAACGTGGTATATATCGTTCAGTTAGCAAACGATTGAACGAGTTCATTAACCACCAAAAGGTCCACCGGAAGGAGACGTAGGTTCGCAAGGCTACCGCAAGGAGCGCTATCTCCCACTAGAGGGACTGTATCCTGTTCCCGCGTCAGATCAAAAGACGAAAATATGAAGTTTTTAGTATTTAGTAAGTAGTGTAATAGGTACCGTGTGTAAACATAACTCTGGAAGCAAATTAATAATTGATCAGTTACTCATTACAAAATTAAAAGAGAACTATTCATGTTTTTATTTTATTTATGTAGGATATTTTATGCAACTTGTTGTGGAAACCAGTCTACACAACCCAAATTCTGAGGAAAGTGCTTAGTTATGCAGCTCCTGCGTGACGGACTTTTTTTTCCGTTTTTCTCGGAAACAAAGCAAAAACCAGAAAAATGCCAAAGAAGTTCCTTTCTTTCTTTTTTCATCCTGCATCGATTTCCGAGGTTTTTCCGTTTGTTTTGGGGACACCCTGTATATATATGAAGACAGGGAGATTAAGAGGGGTTGAGATATATAAAACTCGCCCCATTCCTAATTAATCCAGAACTGATGCCAAATGGGTATTCCGAAAATAGGGAAAATAGGCTCATTAAATTATCGAATATTGGTCTTATTTTGGCTACAATGTAACGTAATCACACATAATGTTGAGAACTATGGGGAACTGCGAAAACATAGAACATCAGACGCATTCAAACATTCCAATCCAAGGACCTAAGAACAATAGTCGATGCACCCTTCTACGTTTCCAACCTCAACCTTCATAAAGACCTCAATATCCCACTCGTTAATGATGTTGTATTATCCAGATTCCAACGTTTCCATCCTAAACTTTCCGCTCATCAAAATCCTGAAGTCCTCTCCCTATCAAGTGTCACTCTCTCCACCAAGGCGACTCAAAAGACATTGGCCTAGAGATCTGCTGCAGTGACCAAGTGAAGTGTTAGCAATGGCTTTCTCTTTGTTTAAGTGCGACAATTTTCTGTGGCTCACCGATCTCTCTTCGAGTCCAGCCACTGGTCGGAGCAGAAGGGAGCCTGTGTAGGCCCTTTCAACGTCAACTGAGCGTCTTTCTGGCGTTAAGCGAGGATGAAGTTGGGAGGCCTTGAGCACAGAACTTTCATATTGTATCATATATCATATTACCAGATCTACTATATATTTGTCAAATACCACTCACTCACTCACTCACTCACTCATCTATCAACGCCCAGCCCATACCGCTCGACAGAAAATTTTGAAATTTTGCATGGACACTCCCTATATAACGTAGGCGCTCGCTAAGAAAGGATTTTTTGATATTCGTATTTTTAAGCATTTTTAGGGGGGTTTAAAGTTTGAGTTGGTTAGAGAAGGCAAGCCTAGGCAGCCTGCGTTGCTAGGACGATAAAGAACAGCTGTTACCTTACATTATCTATCTCATAGTTTTATTTCTAATTGAGGTTAATGATGGCAGACCTTGAATTACTAGAAATTAACTGTCCGTCATAGAGTTTTAATTGCGTTTGCCATATTTTTGGAGAGTTAAACCGAGACACATTAATATGGGATGGGCATACCAGGGGGGGGGGGAATAAAAACAGTACAAATTATAAGCAAAATGGTGAGTTTTAAGCCTAGCAAGTAATCTGAACTGTTAGTCTACCCAAACCTTAAAAATAAGAACGGAACTTTTTTTGCTACTTGATTTTCTTAAAAAAATCTCTCAGCCAAATAGTAGCCAAATAGTGTCTGGCAGCTGGCAGCGCTGTGCAGGTAGTTCCAGCGTTTTACAGTTAGATTACTTCTGATTTCTTTGACACTGTGAGCAGTAGTAAAAATGTTAATTGTAGAAAAGTAACCGATTTAAAAAAGATTCTTATAACAGGGTGTCTACTGCACGAAAAAGTCACGAAAATGTCACGAAATGAAAAATAGGGCACGAAAATCACGAAAAAGTCACGAATTCGGAAACCATGTCACGAAATTTTCTATTTTAAAGATTTCCCATCAAAGAGCTAAATTCAGCCAAGTTTCTGAAATTAATCTTTTCCCACTAAAACTGTGTACAATCCGGTGGAGTGAAAACTTGCAGGTATTAGTTAGGGCTCTTCCGATGATACCTGCCTTAAAGTTATGTATAGAAAATACTATTGATGATCCTCCAGTTGGAGGAATTCCACATTTGTGCAGAACCATGTTCGAGTTAATGAACTTACCTATCAAATTGGACGAATATTCTTCAAAATGTTGTATGAAATTTCATCAAAATTAGACCATTTTTGAGCCGGTGGGAGAGCGAATATATACACACACACACACACACACACACACACACACAGGGTGATTCAGGTCTAACAAGGGAAGTACACAGCGATGGGGTCACCGATTTGGACCAATTTTTTTTCTGGTGATTCTACATCGAAAAATAGTCTACACGTGTCCGAGCGTTCCGTCCAATGCGCCTTAGGAGCCGAGAAATAAAATAAAATAGGTTGAAAGTGCTTTATTTTATATATCGAGTTTAGAAAATGATATCGACATGATTCTTTCACCAATTCATTTGTTTTTTTAGAGTAGATTAAAAGAAAAATATAATCGTTAAACAATAATTTATATTTCGTCAAATATATTCAAAAATATGCTTACGTTTTCAAGTAAACTAGTATTATAAATTGTTTACCCCAAAAATAATAGCAGATTTAGATCAGCACCCCAAGAAACCCTAATATAGTGAATATCATTGAAAACAAAAAATAATGATCCAAGTCTGGAAGAGACTAAAAATTTGTAAGCGAAAAAGTAATTAACATTTTGAAATTCAATATCTCCCCTTGAGATAATCCGATTTTTACGTGATTGAAATCTTTCAAAAGAAGAAAGACTCCTTTTTCTAACCATATAAATGACTATTGTATCATCTCAAAAGGTACTTGGAAAAAATGGTTCTCAAAATAAAAATAAAATGTAAACTTTTTTGCATATAACTTCTATCCCAGAACACGTAGAAACACCCTGGTTGGAAGGAAATGTCTCCCATTAGGGCCTTTATCGACCATCTAAGTATGGTTTGAATCGGGTAAATATTCTTTGAAATATGGCCGGATTGTTGAATCTTTAACATTTTAAGAGTCCCCCCTTAGCGAAATTTAAGAGCTAAAGGTAAATTAAGAGCTATTTTCAAAGGCATATAGATGAGAACGTATAATATTAATTTTTTATTAAATTATTAAATATATTTTTAATCAGCTATTTTTACACTTAGAGTTTTGCCTCCGCCACAAAAGTTGCATTATTTTATAAGCTTTAAAATGGTACCTCGTAGTTTAAGATAAAAATCTATTTCAATATATTTTTTTCTGATTTTCTAGTCAAAACCAATAAATATGCTTCAGCGTGAAGGAGAAATTCTTTAATTTCACACGATTATGGCGATGTCCCATCCTTCCCAAACTACATGACGTTTATTACACAAGCCCATCTATCAAATATTAACGCACTCTGCTTTTAAATGGATGGTTGCCCAGCTGATAATGAACGAGTGGTGGCGGAATGGATGAACAGTGAATTTCATAACCATTCCCACACTGCGTACACACATTTTTTGCTCTGAATAAGGATAGGAGGACAATTCGGAGTCAAGGGTGAAACAATTTAGAAGAACATATTGGTAATGAATACCATTATTGTAAATACAATGGATACATGTACATATTAAATGGTTATGCCTTGAGGATCTTGGTAATATTGATTACATTCTATTTAATTAAATATCTGCTTATGAGTAAACTGGGGTGCAATTTGAAATTGTATACCGAAAACACTCTCCTATAGATAAAAAGTGAAAAAAAAATCCATTTAAGTGAAAGGCACCCTCAAAAGTTGCTTAAAATGTTACCTCGTTTTCCTATGAAAATTCTATAGAAATATATAGGGACAAAAATGGTTATCACTGTGGACTAATAACTATTTTTCCAGTAGATTTTCAAAATGTCTACAAATTTAAGCTTAACATCTAACTGAATCCACGGCATTAGGGAGGACGTCTTGTCTTTGAGATCTCATGAGCTGGTACTGCTCCTGGATCCTGTTGATGAGTTCCTCCTTCGTCGTCACGGGCTCTGTGTACACTCTACTCTTCAATGTTCCCAATACATGGAAATCTAGAGGGTTGAGATCAGGAGGTAAACGAACTGGTCCAAAGTGGTCGATACAATGATTAGGGAATTCAGTGTTCAGCCATTCCGTCACCACGCGTCCATTATCAGCTGGGCAACCGACTATTTGAAACTAGAGTGAGTTGTTATTTGGTAGACGGGTTTGTGTGATAAACCTCATGTAGTTTGGGAAGGATGGGACATCACCATCATCGTATAAAATTAAAGAATTTGTTAAGAATGGCTCGTTCATGCTAAAGCCTAACCTTAATTGGTTTTGACTTAGAAATCAGAAAAAAATAGGTTGAAATAGATTTGTTTTTAAAACTATGAGGTACCATTTTAAAGTTTATTAAATAATACAACTTTTGAGAGGGAGGCAAACCTCTAAGTCTAAAAATAGCTGATTAAGATAATATTGAATAATTTAATAAAAAACTAATATTAAAATTTCTCATCTATATGCCTTTGAATATAGCTCTTAATTTACGTGGTATTATTTCAATAACGGGTGTTTCTCTTTGGAAATTTAATGTAGATTCCAAAAATGTGGTCTTTATTTACGACGCTTTCATCAGAAATTCCGAAAACTCAGTTTTTCTTTAGAAAAGCCAGTTTTTAAAAAAGACAAAAGTTTGAGTAGCTCCTCTGCATGTTGAGATAGAACGCTCATTTCTGCGTCCCTGAACTACAAATGAGATGTAGAATAAACCCCTAAAGTTATGACATCTCACTATGGCAATCACTCAATCACTGACCTATCATCCGCCAGCCGAAACCACTCGACAGAAAGATTTGAAATTTTGCCTGGACTCTCTTCTTTAGCATGTAGACACTCGCTAAGAAAGGATTTTTTGATAGTTATTCAATATTTAAGTATTTTTTGAGGGGTTTAAAGTTTTATTTAGTTGGTTAGAACAAGCAAGCCTAGGCAGCATGCTTTGCCAGGATGATAAAAGAACAGCTGTTACCGTACAGTATCTATTTCATAGTATTTTTTTTTTTTTTTTTTTTAATTCAGGTTAATTTCAGCTATGATGGCAGTCCTAGAAATTAACTGTCCCTGAAAGAGTTTACGCTATGAGGGACAAAATCACCATCTCCGGGATATGGAGCACTAACAATTTAGAACTTGGAATAGTTTTAGACAAATAAAACGCTATTACACCTAAAATGATATGGTCTTATTTGATTTATTTTTAAGGGTTTTAAGACACATTTTTACCATAAAATCAAAATTTCGGAGGGGGGGGGGGCTGCAGACCCCTCAGCCCCCTCTTATATACGCCCATGATGGTAACCTATAGATAACGGGTTATCGCTAGATTATCTGTTTCTTGACACTGATCCGGAGCGCCCCAATGTCAAGAAACATTATACTTTGATTATGACGGGATCGAAGCTATAATAAACTGCAAAAAATTATGAAGTAGCGTTAATTTTGCTGATACATTAATTAACGAATTAAAGTAACTACTTACCTGCCGTGACGAAGCACGGGTATTCGGCTAGTAGTTTTATTTATTTATTGGTTCTTTGTTGTAGGGCAATACCCTTTAACTTTTTCAATTTTTTAAGTAGACTGGTTCAATTGCCCCGTGTCTCAAAGACACCCCTCTCCCCCTAATCTCTGGTGCTGCGAAGAAGAAAATAAGACTTCCAAAAATGATTGCTTTGAAGACATCCATTATTTACATATATTTTTATTTTTCTTAATTCATATTAAAAAATAAAATTTGTTGTTCTATGTCCCGGAGGCCCAGTGGTCGTGATTGTTAAGGCGTGAGCACTTAACACTCCGTGCCAAGGGTCGTGGGTTCGATTCCCACTATGAGGTAGCGGCTTTTCTTTAGGAAAAAGAAAAGTTGTCAGCACTATCCTGGCTAGAAAAGAGTGCTAACCTATAGATAACCCGTCCTAAACTTCTTAGTTAATAATAATAGACGTTAAAATTTAAATTTATTAATATTCAGAGGTTCTCATGGAGATTTAAATATTGAAATTGAGTACTGTTTAGGCCCAGGGCACACGGTGAGACTGTAACTCCAGTTGCAAACCAGTGGAACGCGCAACTTCGACCTCGGCTATGTATTTGAATGGGCAGGAGCATACGACGCAACCTCGTTTTTGACGATTTCAAACCAGTCCCTTGAAGCTGTGGGCCCGCGGTTGGAGTTTCGTTGTACGAGACCAAGTGATGGTTAGCCGGTGTTTTAACAGCCATATAGTGCCAATGGTTAAAATAATTTAAAACTTAAGGCCGCTTTGGACTAATTTTACGTATTTATATATACCCTGCCGGACAAAAAAACCGGCGCACCTTGAATTTCGTCGTTATTTCTTTTCCAGGCTAATAAAATTTGTAAATTTTTAACTCAATTGTAGTGTACATATTCAGCTTGTAGAACACCATAAGTGAAGACAAAAAAAAAAATCCAAAAAATCCAGTAAAATATACAGTCGTATCGCCCGCAATCCAAGAGCAAATTCTCGAATCTAAAAACGAGATTTTGCTTATTCGAGTTTAGTTTGACATGGCAGGAACGATATGATGTACATTTTATACAGTTTTATTAATTGTTTTAAATGTATGTAAAAGTGCGAATTTATAGATATCACGGTAATCCGTTTAAGTTACAAATAAGTTTAAGCTAAAACGTAAGGCTTTCTCTTTTTTAGTGAAATTTTTTTATTTTTAATGGGCACGAAATTTGCACGTCAAGTCACGAAAATGTCACGAAAAAGTCACGAAATTGGCTTTCATGAAAGTAGTAGACACCCTGTATAAACATGAATTCATTACTTTTTACATCTTACAGCCTTTTCCGGGACATTGATAAAACCGGGCGGGACACCGAAACAATTGCAAAATACCGGGACAGTCCCGGTCAAACCGTGATGTATGGCAAGCCTATCCTTAGGGTACGTTCATGGTGAGGATTGATTCTGCGATGCTACGATAGCTACTCCGATGGGCGCTGCCCCGATGTAAAACAAACACATGTATTAAGGTGGGAGAAAGGAGGATCCTTACTTCCGATGCTATTCTCGCACTCGCGCAGTGACCGCGGGGAAGAACAAATATTTTGTTTTCTCCTCGCAGTGAGGAGGGAAGCCGCGATCTGGGCCTGACTGTGATTGGTTCCTTCAAAAGGACTCTAGTGCGCAGGTCACCTACCCTCTCTCATTACTTCATCTTGTGTGATTATTCTTTCTTGGTTATTTCGTTGTTGAGATGAAAGAAAATTGGGTCTTTTTGCTAAGACTACATCCAGTTACTTTTGAAGTATTTATTTAGTTAAGTGATTTATAACAGTTACTCGTACTCGCTGATAAGCTTACTGATTAGCTTACAGGTTCTTTGCTGGTTATCTTTTACTACTTGACTCGTTATCTACGGTTATAATTCATATTAGATAATGGCAAGTAATATTTATTAATAAAAAGGTTAATATGATCAAAATCAATTCTCTCAACTATGAAAAAAGTTGTTAAGCATTAAAGTTGACTGTTTTGCAGGTTATGAAGGATAACAAACAACGATATTTGTAAACAAACATATTTTATTCCTTTTCTCTCTCTTTTTTGGATCTTTTACATTTATTAAGCAATACATGATATGCGTTTCCGATCGCTACGCTACGCTCCACTCGCTCAAGAAGATATAAGAAAACTCTAGCCAATCCAACTCGCAATTAATAGAATTATATTAATTTAAGCGACTCTAGTCTATCCAACTCGCTAAAATTAATAGGATTCCATTAATTTTTCCGAGTAAGAAACCAATCCCTTTTTCTTTATCAGGAACATCGCGAACTAATTGTAAAGGCTCATTTTTTCTCACTAACATAAGCAGAGCTTTTTCATAAACAAAAGCTAATTCACTGTTGAAGGTTACTTTACTCCCAGCAAGAACCAATGCAATGGTGAGTCAGCATGAACACCCTCCATCGATGTAGAAAACATCGGGGCAGCGCTCATCGGAGTAGCTATCGTAGCATCGCAGAATCAATCCTCACCATGAACGTACCCTTAGAGTTTTCCAGGTGAGGTAGTAATATCCGGTACCCTTGCACAGCCTCCTCACCTATAACCTTGGTAATGCGCGCAAATATAATGGGTCTTTCCAAATAACTTTTTGGAAACATAAACTTTTAAATTTTAACGCCCATTGAATAACATATAGTATGACGGGAACCGTGCTATAATAAACTGCACAAAATTGTATAGTAATTTTAAATACTAAATATATTGTATAATAATTTTAAATATATTGTAAATATAGTAATTTTAATGAAACATTATTTAACGTAATAAAATAACTACTTATTTGCCGTGACGAAGCACGGGTATTCAGCTAGTGTATTTATATACAGGATGTAATAATCAATAAAGAAATATAAAAAAATCACACATAATATTCCTGAATTATACATCATATAGTCTGAATTGAAATCGATATATTTTGTGCTAATAAATCTTAAATGGGGGTCCACCCACATCGAAATTGGCGGAAGACAATTATAAATAGTACAATACAAAATAAGGAAAACACAGAGCCCCGTGGGACTCCACCGATGTCCCCGTGGAATATCAAACAGCTGAATAAAAAGAATTTTTCCCGTTAGAATAATCCTTTATTCGGAAAGCCCCACCGTTCCCCTCTGGCCTGACGAATATTCAAGTACAAAATCTTAGCAGATTTACATTATTCAACTATAGTATTTAAATAGCCTTATCTCCTTGTTTTACCACTTTCCTCCGAAGGAAAGTAGCTATTGAGGTTGCACTCATGACGGAATTTTTGAAAAATTTCTTCGAATCTTTATCGATCCTACCTAGTAGACACCAAAAATGACCCCAGTTAAAATTTATATATATATATATATATATATATATATATATATATATATATATATATATATATATATGTCCGTTAACACGATACAGGCCAGAGTTTTTGTTTTTTCGCCACGAAACTTGGTATATAGTATTCCCCAATCAAACGATTGAACGAGTTCGTTAACCAACAAAATCGGTCCATCCGGAGAGGGGGGTTTACTCCGGAGCCAAAGTAGTTATTTGCCAATACCAGTCGTAATTTTTGTTATATTTCAACGAAACTCGGTATTCGTTCTGGTCAACTAAAGAGAAAAATGTGTTGTAAAAATAAACTAAATTGGTTCATTAGGAGGGGGGGGGGGGGTTTACTCCGGAGCCAAAGTAGTTATTTGACAATACCAGTCGTAATTTTTGTTGTATTTCAACGAAACTCGGTATTCGTTCTGGACAACTGAAGCGAAAAATGTGTTGTAAAAATAAACTAAATTGGTTCATTAGGAAGGGGGGGGGGGTTTACTCCGGAGCCAAAGTAGTTATTTGCCTATACCAGTCGTAATTTTTGTTGTATTTCAACGAAACTCGGTATTCGTTCTGTACAACTGAAGAGAAAAATGTGTTGTAAAAATAAACTAAATTGGTTCATTAGGAGGGGGGGGGGGTTACTCCGGAGCCAAAGTAGTTATTTGCCTATACCAGTCGTAATTTTTGTTGTATTTCAACGAAACTCGGTATTCGTTCTGGACAACTGAAGAGAAAAATGTGTTGTAAAAATAAACTAAATTGGTTCATTAGGAGGGGGGGGGGTTACTCCGGAGCCAAAGTAGTTATTTGCCTATACCAGTCGTAATTTTTGTTGTATTTCAACGAAACTCGGTATTCGTTCTGGACAACTGAAGAGAAAAATGTGTTGTAAAAATAAACTAAATTGGTTCATTAGGAGGGGAGGGGGGGTTTACTCCGGAGCCAAAGTAGTTATTTGCCTATACCAGTCGTAATTTTTGTTGTATTTCAACGAAACTCGGTATTCGTTCTGGACAACTGAAGAGAAAAATGTGTTGTAAAAATAAACTAAATTGGTTCATTAGGAGGGGAGGGGGGGGGGGGGGGGGGGTTTACTCCGGAGCCAAAGTAGTTATTTGCCTATACCAGTCGTAATTTTTGTTGTATTTCAACGAAACTCGGTATTCGTTCTGGACAACTGAAGAGAAAAATGTGTTGTAAAAATAAACTAAATTGGTTCATTAGGAGGGGAGGGGGGTTTACTCCGGAGCCAAAGTAGTTATTTGCCTATACCAGTCGTAATTTTTTTTTGTATTTCAACGAAACTCGGTATTCGTTCTGGACAACTGAAGAGAAAAATGTGTTGTAAAAATAAACTAAATTGGTTCATTAGGAGGGGAGGGGGGGTTTACTCCGGAGCCAAAGTAGTTATTTGCCTATACCAGTCGTAATTTTTATTATATTTTATTCATCAAGATCAGTTGACGAATATAAAACTCTGGAAGGAAATTAATTACAAAACTAATAATTGAAACAGCTGCTCATAATAAATTCAAACAAGCAGAACTATTTATGTTTTTATTTTATTTATCTATCTAGGTTATTTTAAGCAAATTATTCAGGAATGCACTTGTCACTAACCAATTCTTAGGGAAGTGCTTAGTTATGCAGCTCCTGCGTGGCGGACTTTTTATAATCGAAATGCTTTTTGTTGTAAATAAATTTTAGCGTCTTAGTCATACAAGAGTTAAATAATTGCCACAAAAATTATTTAAATATCAACAGTTACTGCATGTCGTGATGCGACTGAATAAAAAAAAATATTATAATTTTGTTTCTGGATCAAGAACATTCCCAAGCTGTTATAACATATCGTCGACGCGAATGCAAAGTATCGAATGTACAAAAACGCATTTTTCATTTACAATTTTTCTGATTGCTGTTGGACGTCGTGGAAAACTCTGGAAAATTAAAGAAAACTAATAATCAATTACTGAAAATCAAACTAACAAATGTGCATTAAGTCTAATTAAAATATATCATAGGACAAAATATTTATAAAGTCATCTATAAGGTACTAACCACTTTTCACATGTGTACAGACTCCTTAAGTTGTTTACTCTCCTGAAAGAACATCTACACCACCAACCCGATCCTCGTTCAAATTTTACATGAACTACCGAGACTAAAAGACTCACACACAATGGTAACAATGGTGTGGGTTCCTGGTCATGAGAACCTTGGAGAGACTTCAAAAGCAGACGAACAGGCAAAACTTGCTACAACTAGCCGACCACATGACCAGTACTTACTTACATCACAAGACTTACAAACAAAAATAACACACACTATACTGAATAGATGGCAAGCAACGTGGTACTGCACACAAGATAACCACCTCAGGGAAGTAAAGTCCAGTATACAACCATACTCGTCAGGTGAACTAAGAACAAGACGCGACGAAGTAATACTAACACGACTTAGAATCGGACATACACGACTCACCCATTCGTACCTCTTCACAAGACAAGACAAACCACTATGTGAAGCATGCAACGTACCTTTAACTGTAAAACACTTACTAACAGACTCCCTTAAAAGAGACAACTTACAGATTCCTCGAAGCCTCAGTGAACTGTTATCTGATAGGAGCCCCCACATTGATACCATACTGACATACTTAAAGACTACAAAGACATATAATAAAATATAGTTATACCAAACATAACTCCCAAGTCAAAGTTTCTTATTTCAGGATAATATTCCTCAGATATCAACTCCCCAAATATATTAATACTATCTATTATTACCGTTAAAATTATAAGTTTAATTCTGTAGTTATTTATTTTATTAATTCCTTATACATTTATTTTTTATTATTATTCTTTTCTTCATTTCATTTTCCGTACCCTTTAATTTTGTTACTGATCCTTAGCTTATAATTTATTATTTTATTTATTATATTTTATATCAATTCTTTTAGGGCAGATCACCATTGCTGTGCAGCTCTTCTTTTAGGGCAGATCACCATTGCTGTGCAGCTCTTAAAGTAAAATAAATAAAAAATAAAAAAATAAAACTTTTCACATTCGATACTTTGCATTTGTATCGACGACATATCATTTTCAAATAAATGGGCAAGATTAAAACCTAAATTCATCTTACTCTAACGCCTGTACTTTCCCCTCTCTAAGGGGGGGAACATGTGTATATATATATATATATATATATATATATATATATATATATATATATATATATATATACATATATACACACATGCACACATATATATATATATTCACACTAGCTAGTTATTTTATTGCGTTAAGTAATATATCATCAAAATTAACGCTACTATATAATTTTGTGCAGTTTATTATGGCACGGTTCTTGTCATACTATACGTTATTCGTCAATTGATAAGTAATCAAAGTAAAATGATTCTTGACACTGGGGCGCTCCGGACCAGTGTCAACAAACGGATAACCTAGAGATAACTCGTTATCTAACAAGAGTTAAACCAGTGCAGGTTAAAATTCGTCGTCAATAATAAATTGACCTTAAAACTTAAAAAGTTGTGTTTCCAAGATGTCATTTGGAAACACCCATTATATTTGCGAGCATTACTAAGAAGTGTTTTGACTGGGGATGATGATGGGTGAGGAGGCTGTGCAAGGGTTAGGGATATTATTATCTCGGATGGACCATCACCAGGTATAGCGTTTGACAAAATGAAAATCTGAGTTTATTTCTAGTCATTTGAGGTCATAGTTGAAATGAACAGCAAATAGAAGTATTCCTATTAAATAGATGCAGTACGGTAACAGCTGAGCTGTTATCGTCCTAGCAACGCATGCTGTGCGTAGGCGAACATGCTCTCATGCAAAACCAACTAAAAATTCAAACTCCTCTAAAAATACTTAAAAATTTAGGAGTGACTACATCCTATATGGGAGTCCATGCAAAATTTCAAATTTTGGTCAGTGAGTGGTATTTTACAAATATGTATATACTACTTTTTATCGGCGCACCGACATCTGGGTCATTAGCGCCAACATCCATGGTGTAGTGAGGAGGTTTCTCAGCGAGCCCTGAGATAAGAAAATTCCTGTCCCCGATGGGACTCGAACCCATCTCCCGCATGAGAATCTAAGACGTTAGCCACTAGACCTTTAACCGCATTAAGTGCCATCCATGTTTCGTAGCTTATGCGTCCTCCTGCAAGACATAGAGAGGACAAGGGACGGTAAGAGGCAGAGGGAGAGGGAGATAGATAGAGAAGGAGAGGGAGTGAGATGTAGAGGAAAAGGGAGAGAGAGAGTGCAGGGTGGTGGGGGGGAGGTAAGTGAGAGAGGAAGAGAGCGGGGGAGGGATGAAAGGAGGAGTGGGTGGAGGAGAAGGAGGAGGAGAGGAAGTGGGAGGGGAGGGGAGGGAGTGGGAGTGGAAGAAGGGGATGGGAGGGAGAGGAATGAGGTGATGGAGAGGGAGGAGGAGAGGGAGGAGGATGAGAGGCAGTGAGAGAGGGAGGATGAGGATGAGAGGCAGTGAGAGAAGGAGGAGGAGGATGAGAGGCAGTGAGAGAAGGAGGAGGAGGATGAGAGGCAGTGAGAGAGGGAGGAGGAGGATGAGGATGAGAGGCAGTGAGAGAGGTAGGAGGAGGATGAGGATGAGAGGCAGTGAGAGAAGGAGGAGGAGGATGAGAGGCAGTGAACGAAGGAGGAGGATGAGAGGCAGTGAGAGAGGTAGGAGGAGGATGAGGATGAGAGGCAGTGAGAGAGGTAGGAGGAGGATGAGGATGAGAGGCAGTGAGAGAAGGAGGAGGAGGATGAGAGGCAGTGAACGAAGGAGGAGGATGAGAGGCAGTGAGAGAGGTAGGAGGAGGATGAGGATGAGAGGCAGTGAGAGAGGTAGGAGGAGGATGAGGATGAGAGGCAGTGAGAGAAGGAGGAGGAGGATGAGAGGCAGTGAACGAAGGAGGAGGATGAGAGGCAGTGAGAGAGGTAGGAGGAGGATGAGGATGAGAGGCAGTGAGAGAGGTAGGAGGAGGATGAGGATGAGAGGCAGTGAGAGAAGGAGGAGGAGGATGAGAGGCAGTGAACGAAGGAGGAGGATGAGAGGCAGTGAGAGAGGTAGGAGGAGGATGAGGATGAGAGGCAGTGAGAGAGGTAGGAGGAGGATGAGGATGAGAGGCAGTGAGAGAAGGAGGAGGAGGATGAGAGGCAGTGAACGAAGGAGGAGGATGAGAGGCAGTGAGAGAGGTAGGAGGAGGATGAGGATGAGAGGCAGTGAGAGAGGTAGGAGGAGGATGAGGATGAGAGGCAGTGAGAGAAGGAGGAGGAGGATGAGAGGCAGTGAACGAAGGAGGAGGATGAGAGGCAGTGAGAGAGGTAGGAGGAGGATGAGGATGAGAGGCAGTGAGAGAGGTAGGAGGAGGATGAGGATGAGAGGCAGTGAGAGAAGGAGGAGGAGGATGAGAGGCAGTGAGAGAGGGAGGAGGAGGAGGATGAGAGGCAGTGAACGAAGGAGGAGGATGAGAGGCAGTGAGAGAGGTAGGAGGAGGATGAGAGGCAGTGAGAGAGGGAGGAGGAGGGGGAGGGGAGGGAGGGGAGATAGATTGAACGGGAGGGGCAGGGGTGGAGAGGGTGATTGGGAGGGAGAGGTTGATAGAGAGGGAGAGGGTGATAGAGAGGGAGAGGTTGATAGAGAGGGAGACGGAGATAGATAAGAGAGGGAGATGGAGAGCGAGCTTTTCTATTTGTTTTGATGTTGGGGGTATCCCTCAGGGAATTTATTCCCCCCAATTAGTTCCCCTCATTTTCTGTTATTAGCCTTTGAGTCGTTTCCTTACATTCCCTACCGATTCATTCCGATATTTGTTAGGCTAATTTACTCTAAAACGTTTTTGCTTTCTGATAGTCATGGACACGTGTAACAGCCACAGAAGAAACCGTGTCTACACCACACTTTGTTAAGTTGAAGATAGTAAACCACGACACGGATGTTGGTTTGTTGATTTCAATTGAAAAAATTACTTTCTTATTTACCTACTTTATATCAATTTGTACAAAGACAAATATTTGTCGTAAAAATAAGCAAACAATATTAGAACTATTTTGCTTTTATTTATGTCTGTTAAAAGAATAGAAGCTCTAATTATTTTTTTCTTCGCCACGAGGCAATGCAAATAGCCTCACCTTAACAAAAGATTAGACTATTCATATAACCAAATAGCCTCGCCTTAACAAAAGATTAGACTATTCATATAACCAAATAGCCTCGCCTTAACAAAAGATTAGACTATTCATATAACCAAATAGCCTCGCCTTAACAAAAGATTAGACTATTCATATAACCAAATAGCCTCGCCTTAACAAAAGATTAGACTATTCATATAACCAAATATCCTCGCCTTAACAAAAGATTAGACTATTCATATAACCAAATAGCCTCACCTTAACAAAAGATTAGACTATTCATATAACCAAATAGCCTCACCTTAACAAAAGATTAGACTATTCATATAACCAAATAGCCTCACCTTAACAAAAGATTAGACTATTCATATAACCAAATAGCCTCGCCTTAACAAAAGATTAGACTATTCATATAACCAAATAGCCTCGCCTTAACAAAAGATTAGACTATTCATATAACCAAATAGCCTCCCTTAACAAAAGATTAGACTATTCATATAACCAAATAGCCTCGCCTTAACAAAATATTAGACTATTCATATAACCAAATAGCCTCGCCTTAACAAAAGATTAGACTATTCATATAACCAAATAGCCTCACCTTAACAAAAGATTAGACTATTCATATAACCAAATAGCCTCGCCTTAACAAAAGATTAGACTATTCATATAACCAAATAGCCTCCCCTTAACAAAAGATTAGACTATTCATATAACCAAATAGCCTCGCCTTAACAAAAGATTAGACTATTCATATAACCAAATAGCCTCACCTTAACAAAAGATTAGACTATTCATATAACCAAATAGCCTCACCTTAACAAAAGATTAGACTATTCATATAACCAAATAGCCTCACCTTAACAAAAGATTAGACTATTCATATAACCAAATAGCCTCACCTTAACAAAAGATTAGACTATTCACTTAACCAAATAGCCTCACCTTAACAAAAGATTAGACTATTCATATAACCAAATAGCCTCGCCTTAACAAAAGATTAGACTATTCATATAACCAAATAGCCTCACCTTAACAAAAGATTAGACTATTCACTTAACCAAATAGCCTCACCTTAACAAAAGATTAGACTATTCACTTAACCAAATAGCCTCACCTTAACAAAAGATTAGACTATTCACTTAACCAAATAGCCTCACCTTAACAAAAGATTAGACTATTCACTTAACTAAATAGCCTCACCTTAACAAAAGATTAGACTATTCACTTAACCAAATAGCCTCACCTTAACAAAAGATTAGACTATTCACTTAACCAAATAGCCTCACCTTAACAAAAGATTAGACTATTCACTTAACCAAATAGCCTCGCCTTAACAAAAGATTAGACTATTCACTTAACCAAATAGCCTCCCCTTAACAAAAGATTAGACTATTCACTTAACCAAATAGCCTCACCTTAACAAAAGATTAGACTATTCACTTAACCAAATAGCCTCGCCTTAACAAAAGATTAGACTATTCACTTAACCAAATAGCCTCACCTTAACAAAAGATTAGACTATTCACTTAACCAAATAGCCTCACCTTAACAAAAGATTAGACTATTCACTTAACCAAATAGCCTCACCTTAACAAAAGATTAGACTATTCACTTAACCAAATAGCCTCACCTTAACAAAAGATTAGACTATTCATATAACCAAATAGCCTCGCCTTAACAAAAGATTAGACTATTCACTTAACCAAATAGCCTCGCCTTAACAAAAGATTAGACTATTCACTTAACCAAATAGCCTCACCTTAACAAAAGATTAGACTATTCACTTAACCAAATAATTAATGTAACTCCAAACGGTTTAAATTTTTCTTATATTGCATCGGCAAACGTTTTCTGCTATAACTTTAGGAAACAACCATTGTTCCAACATAACTAGGTATGTTCCAACATAACTAGGTATGTTCTAACATAACTAGGTATGTTCCAACATAACTAGGTATGTTCCAACATAACTAGGTATGTTGGAACAACCATTGTTCCAACATAACTAGGTATGTTTTTCCAGTTGCAGTTCTTCCCGCATAGAAAACTGGTACGGTGAGTCTCTTTCTTGGCGCAATGGAAAACCTCAACTAGAAAACCTTGTGCTCCGGTAGACTCAATCACAACTGACATTGAAACAAATGGAAAAAATTAGACTTACGCATCTTCATAAAACGTAAATTTATCTTAATTCACCAATGATAAGATTAATTAAAATAATATTCAGTTCGGATGATAATTGTAATGAATTAAATAAGTTGCTGAAATATAATATCTATTATTACTTTTTATATATACTATTTTAAAAATGATTCTTTAAGTAAAGATGGAATGGTTGGGATTCGGCTAAATAAACCTCAATATGATTTTGTTTTAAAAAATCTATATTTCGGACGTTTCGGCTACTCATTGGTAGCCTTTGTTAGCTAAAATGACAAAAAAAAAAAAAAAAAAAATTAATAAAGAAACAAAAAAAAAATTATAATTGTGATAGGTAACAGAACTATAGATACAATTAACTTATAAAAGAACATATCGTCTTAAATTCTTAGAATGAGTAGAATGAAAAAGTAAATAGGTACAATAATTGATTTTAATAGTAATTAGTAACATTAATTGATTTTACAAAGAAATAAGATACTACATACCAATGACAAATATAGTAGCTAATAGTAACATTAATTAATTTTACAAAGAAATAAGATACTACATACCAATGGAAATGCTGAGCGGCAGAGGAAGACCAAGGTTGGCAATTAAGTAACCATTGTGAAAGTGTCTAAGGAAAAAGGAATCTACTGGGGTATATGTAACTGAAAACAGGAGGTGGTGGGAGAAAGGTCGGTAAGGATCAAAAGGCATGTTTATGACATTTTATGAGAGGAAAGGAGAAAGAGGTGTCAATGGAAGGATACCCAAGGGGCATGGGAGAAATCTAGGTGGGAGGTCGGGAGAGTTTTTGGAAAATATTAGCGTACATAGGAGAAATGCCTTCTTGGTCAGTTTTGTAGTTTATATTGTTTTTGTTTAAGTTTATGTGTACACATTCCGAGATCTGTAGTCTTTTTTTGTTTCGTTGTGTAGAAAGAATTTTCGTGTCGTCGAAGTTAAAAGTGTGTTTCCAGTCATAAAATGTCATAAACTTGCCTTTTGATCCTTACCGACCTTTCTCCCACCACCTCCTGTTTTCAGTTACATATACCCCAGTAGATTCCTTTTTCCTTAGACACTTTCACAATGGTTACTTAATTGCCAACCTTGGTCTTCCTCTGCCGCTCGGCATTTCCATTGGTATGTAGTATCTTATTTCTTTGTAAAATGAATTAATGTTACTATTAGCTACTATATTTGTCATTGGTATGTAGTTTCTTATTTCTTTGTAAAATCAATTAATGTTACTAATTACTATTAAAATCAATTATTGTACCTATTTACTTTTTCATTCTACTCATTCTAAGAATTTAAGACGATATGTTCTTTTATAAGTTAACTGTATTTATAGTTCTGTTACCTATCACAATTATACATTTTTTTTGTTTCTGTATTAATTTCTTTTTTTTTTGTCATTTTAGCTGACGAAGGCTACCAATGAGTAGCCGAAACGTCCGAAATATAGATTTTTTAAAACAAAATCATATTGAGGTTTATTTAGCCGAATCTGGCGCTAATGGCCAGGATTTGTCGATGCGCCGTAAAAAAAAAAAAAAAAAAAAAAAAAAAAAAAAAAAAAAAAAAAAAAAAAAAAAAAAAAAAATTTAGCCGAATCCCAACCACTCCATCTTTACTTATCACCTCGACGGCTAACTATCTAATCATCATGATGATTCTTTAAGTAAATGATGTGCTTCCAAGTCTGTATGAAGATATTAAAACTTTATGTACAATGTCTTCTTACGTTTTTTTGAAGATCCACCAGTCTGATTTTTTCCAAGTCTAATCAAGACTTAAATGTTCAAATTAAACTATGTCACTACTGATATTAAAAAAAGATGAAACATGAATTGTTATTTTATGTTCGAATGTAAAACTTCGTGAATTTAACTTCTTTACATGTAAATTAATAAATAAGGGAAACCAAAAATCTAACTAGACAAATTTGCTCTAAATTTTATTAGCTTTTATATAATAAAAATGCATTGGAATCGGTTAAAATTTGGAGGCTGTAGCCATTTTTAAATATGATATGTCGCTTAGCTCCTTAGGGACCATTAATGCCCGCCGAAACTTTGAATCTTTCTATTTTCATTGGTATAACGATTATTTAAGCAAAGCTGGAATAGTTGGGAATCGGCTGAAGCAACCTCAATACGATTTTTGTAAAAAAAATCTATATTTAGGACGTTTTGGCTACTCTTTGGTAGCCTTCGTCAGCTAAAATGACAAGAAAAAAGCAGACATTAACCATTTCTGGACGGTGGGCTTCTCCAGCAGCCAGCACAAAGGCGTGACTGGCTGACGGTGGGCTTCTCTAGCAGCCAACACAAAGCCGTGACTGGCTGACGGTGGCCTTCTCCAGCAGCCAGCACAAAGGCGTGACTGGCTGACGGTGGGCTTCTCTAGCAGCCAACACAAAGCCGTGACTGGCTGACGGTGGGCTTCTCCAGCAGCCAGCAGAAAGCCGTGACTGGCTGACGGTGGCCTTCTCCACCAGCCACCTCACTCTATGTCGTATAAGGACGGTCGCTTCTTTTCTTTTGTTGTATTTAGTTCTATGAGTTTGTATTTTTGTATAAATCGGTATTTGTTGTATTTTGAAAATTGCAAATCGCCGTCGTTGCGATGATCGAAAATTAAATTTAAAAAATAAGGACGGCGGGCTTCTCTAGTTCTTTTAGAATATTAGTCAGATTTCTTAGTAGACGTGTTTGAGACTTCTCGGAAGATGATAAATCGCAGCCCAGTCCTTCCTCAGCTCCAGGAAGTAATATTGAAGAGCATTCTAGGATTTCGACGAAGACGGTAGGCTTTTTCCGAAGCGTAAATAATGTAATTTGCTGAGGAAGCATCGCAGTTTCCAGGTAGTGTTGTAAAAGAGCGCGCCTTTGAGGCTAGAAGGCGCGGCTCCTATAAGCTCGAGCTCTCAGAGCTTGGACAGGGCTCGATAGAAGGCGCGAGCCTTGAAGGCTCGGCTTGGTAGAAGGCGCGAGCCTTAAAGGCTCGGCTCGGGAGAAGGCGCATGCTTTGAAGCCTTTTACTTTTCATTTCCAAAATGGCGGATGGCGGGCAAACAGCTGTTTCATGAAATATACTTTAGTAGATTCGTCCTAAATTCTTTCCGCCACATTGAAATTATTCGCTGGCATTTAAATTCACCATTTCATTGATAAACTAATTATATGGATTACTAATTGGGTAAAAATAGTAACTTTTCCTAAAAAATAAACTCTTCTGTGAGACGGTGATGGCAACACTGTCCTACTACTACTATAACCGTGCTTGCCAAAGCTCTACCTTCCCAGAGCTCCAAGGCCGAGCCTTCAAGGCTTGATAAGGTTAGGATGAAGCCTCACTCCCGAGCCTTCAAGGCTTGATAAGGTTAGGATGAAGCCTCACTCCCGAGCATTCATAGAGCCCTCAGAGCTCCGGCTGTATAGGTTAGGTTCAAGGTTCAGGCCTGAAGCCTCTAGTCAGGGGTCGCTTTTAACAACACTATTTCCAGGGATATAAGTTTTCTATCAGTAGTACAAAGGTGTTACGTGGAAAGGTTTCTACGCTAATTTAAGAATATATATATATATATATATATATATATATATATATATATATATATATATATATTACTAATACGAGAACACAAATCTAAAAAAAAAAGAAGTCCGTCTCGCAGGAGCTGCATAACTAAGCACTTTCCTCAGAATTTGGGTAGTGTAGACTGCTTTCCAGAACAATTTGCTTAAAATATCCTACATAAATAAAATAAAAACATAAATAGTTCTCTTTTAAATTTGTAATGAGTAACTGATCAATTATTAATTTGCTCCCAGAGTTATGTTTACACATGGTACCTACTACACTACGTAATAAATACAAAAAACCTCATATTATCGTATTTTGATCTAACGCAGGAACAGGATACAGTCACTCTAGTCGTAGAAAGCGCTCCTTGCGGCGGCTTTGTGAACCTACGTCTGGCGGGCTTTTCTATTGAAATATATTACAAAGTAAACCCCCGCTTTCCGATTGGCCGATTCAGCTCATTTTTACAACACTTCTTTCTCATGAGTTACCCAGGACGTATACCGCGTTTCGTTTCAATACAGCAGAAATTACGACCGGTATGAGTATATTAGGAATTTGGGTCCGGAGTAAACCCCCCTTCTAATGAACCGATTTAGTTTATTTTTACAACACTTATTTACCTGTGGATAACCACTACGAATACCGAGTTTCGTCGAAATGTACCAAAAATCACGGCTGGTAGTGGCGAATTGGTATTGTGGGTCCCGGAGTAAACCCCCCCCCCTCCTAATGAACCGATTTAATTCATTTTTATATCTCACTTTTCTCTCTATATTACCACAACGAATACCAAGTTTCGTTGAAATAGAACAAATATTACGGCTGACATGGTCAAATTAGTGTTTTGGGTTCGGGGTAAACCCCCCCCCCCCCCCTCCGGTGGACCGACTTTGGTGGTTAACGATCTCGTTCAATCGTTTGCTAATTGAATGCTATATACCAAGTTTCGTGACGAAAAAACAAAAACTCTGGCCGTTATCGTGTTAACAGACACACACACATATATATATATATATATATATATATATATATATATATAAATTTTAACGGGGGTCATTTTCGGTGTCTGCTAGGTAGGATCGATAAAGATTTTAAGAAATTTTTCAAAAATTCCGTCATGAGTCCAACCTCAATAGCTACTTTCCTTCGGAGGAAAGTGCTAAAAACAAGACAATTGTCGAGCACCCGTTGAAGGGAGCTAGCTAATAGCCGTCAGGAGGGACAGGCAGGTATCGGGAGGGGCTTTATAGTGCCGTCTTTATAGGGTTTATACAGAAAAAAAAAGTTTATAATTATGATAAGTAACAGATCTATATACAATTCAACTTATTATAAAAGAATAATTTATTAAATTATTAGAACAACTAAGATTCTAATAATTTAACACCAAATTGTTCTTTTATAATAAGTAGTATTTATAGATATGTTACTTATCTTAATTATAAACTTTTTTTTCTGTATTAATTTCTGTTTTTTTCTTGTCATTTTAGCTGACGAAGGCTACCAATGAGTAGCCGAAACGTCCTAAATATAGATTTTTTTTTACAAAAATCCTATTTAGGTTTCTTTAGCCGAATCCCAACTATTCCATCTTTACTTATCACCTCGACGGCTAACTATCTAATCATCATAACGATTATTTATTTACTTTAAAAATACTAGTTTTTAAAAACTGAGTCCACTGATTAGAATAACCCTTCATATACACAAATAATAAGTTGGTTATGACATTCGTATGACGTAGCACAAGTTTATGAACAGCGGAAAATTTATTCATAACCAACCCTACTACAGGAACTTGGAAATAACAGTCTAGGTTTATCTAGTAGGTAGGTGTTAGGAGTTTTGAGTTTCATCGCATCCACGGCTAGTTATGTCCTGTATAAATACAGACTTAATCAAAGTTGGGACAGACTCAATTGGATTCTGTCAGTAGGGGAAGTTGAATTGTTTCATATGCTTCACATTAAGTTGTCAGAGTATCTTTTTATCATTTTATTATATATATATATATATATATATATATATATATATATAACTAGGGACCGGATTCTTAGGTTTTCACCTATTTTTTTTTCCTTTCATCTAAACATGATAATGATCGGTTTTTTATATGATTAGCGTCTTGTAGTATCATTCATGCAAATTTGGAAGTACCTAAAATAACCTATTCTGGATGATATGACCTAAAATCGCCTAAATGACGATGGAATGACCTAGACATACCTAAACTTTAAAAATATATAAAACAATTCAATGAACTCATTTCATCGATTAAAGAAATTTTCTTAAAAGGATCTTCCCTGGTCCAGACGTTCAGGGAAATCTCACTAGGAATGTCGCTTCCACCAGAACCCATTTTAACACGCTGGGGAAACAAATAAAAACAGTTGTTGACGATTTGGATATGAATGAAGCAGCTGCCATTTGTAAGGCCTCCGTGGTGCACTCGCATTCCTAAGAGCACATTTCTCAGATCTTCCAAATCTCATTGGAAAATTGGAATCGTCAACACTGGAGCTAAAAGATGCGATGAAATACTCCCCTATGATGTCTTGTGACGTAAACGGGCGTATCTTTTTTCTTTTTTTTTTTTACGGCGCATCTACATCTAGGTCATTAGCGCCGACATCCAGGGTGCAGCGAGGAATTTTACCAGCGAGCCATGGGATGATAAAATTCCTGCCGGAGGTTGGGAATCGAACCCACCATCTCTCGCTTAGGAATCCAAGGCGCTAGCCATTAGACCACGGGAGACCCCATCTTTATTTTTCTCCGCTTTTAAGACAACAGGAAACCTAGGCACCTATATGGTAGTTTACTGTAGCAAGGGCTAATACCTATTTTAGTTTCATATATTCCCTTTTAAATTTTTCCAAGATTTAATTATTTGGTTTTTAACGTAGTTAAGTACCTTTCTATAGGCAGTGAAATTCTTCCAGATTTTCTTTAGAAGTTGGAACTCTTTAGCAGAGAAACTTAAAAATCTCCTTAACATATTTGTTTTAATTGTTTTGTTTTATGTTCTAATTTATTTTTTATTAATGTGTTTTATTAAATTTTTTCTTTCTTTTTTTTAAACATTGTTTTATTTATAAAATGTATTTTATTTATATAAATTACATTCACTTTGTTTTTAAATAAATACTTTGTTGACTACTTACTCATTTTTTAAAATAATAACTCATCTTGTTTTTTTCCTTCTCAAAATAGTATTCTATAATATAATGTTATTTGTTGTTTATTTTTATGTCACTATTTATAAACACTTTAATTCATCAATTATAAATTAATTCAAATTATTAATGATAAATTATAAAAGGTTGAACTTATTTTTTGAACCTGTTGAAACATTTTTATCGCCTAAAAAAACCTAAAATGGATTTTTAAATAAAAACCTAAAAAGACCTATTTTTGAACCTATTGAAACATTTTTATCACCTAAAAAGCCTAAAATGGCTTTTTTAATAAAAACCTAAAAAGGCCTATTATGCCTGTTGCAAAAACCTAATTGGATGCTTATTTTATCCTAAAAATCCGGTCCCTACATATAACAATGGTTGTTCTCCGAAGTTATGAAAGAAAACGTTCGCCGATGCAATATAACAAAAATTTAATACTTTTGGGGTTATTTTAATTATGTGAGAATGGAACAGGAACTCCTGTTCAAGATGGATCGATTTTGCTGCTCATGTAAATAGTCTAATCTTTTGTTACAGTCATGATATTTACCTAATCTCGTGGCGAAGTAAAAAAAAAAAATTAGAACCGCTATTCTTTAACAGACATACATATAAGGAAAATAGTTCTAATATTGTTTGCTGATTTTTACAACAAACAGTTGTCATTGTACAAATTGATATAAAATAATTTGGAAGCCCGGTGGCCGTGAGCTTTAAGGTATGAGCACTTAACACTCCGTGTCAAATGGTCGTGGGTTCGATTCCCACTAGGGGTGAAAAGAAAAGACATCAGCTCTATCCTGGCTATGAAAGGGTAGTAACCTATAGATAACCCGTCCTAAAAATCGTAGTTAATAACAAATGGACGTTAAAATTTAATAATAATTAATAATATAAAATAATTAAGAAAGTAAGCAAACTTATTAGAACTAACCAATTCATTCACAAAAGAAAAACCGAAAAAAACACTCGAATTTAATAACTTAAGCATTGTAAAATAAATAGTCAGTTTTTCAATTTGAAGCAACACACCAACATACGTGTCGTGGTTTACTATCTTCAACTTTACAAAGTGTGGTGTAGACACGGTTTCTTCTGTAGCTGTTACACGTGTCCATGACTATATATACAGGGTTTCCCGTAAATGTCTAGTCATATTGTGAGGGGTGATAGAGGACCCTTAGGGGAACATAAAATGTTCTATGACGATTTTCCGAATTCTCACACATAAGGGAGAAACCGTCGTTTTATTGTTTCATCGAGACAAACATGGTTTTTAGAAGAATACTCGTTGTAGCTCCGTCCTAGGTGGTTCTACTAGAAAGGAAGTGAAACCAATCGAAAGGTGAGTAAATTTACTATAAGACTAGTTGGGAGTTAACGTAAAAATGAGGGAATTTAAGTATGTAAACCTTACAAAAAGAAAGCTATTCTAAAATTCCTGGCATTTTCTTGATATTTCTTACCAGCGTAACTCTTCAATGGACAGGATCTGAGATTTCTGGGTTTCAGAAAAACTTCCTCATTTAACCAGCTTTCTATTCATGTAAGTAAATATTTACATAAAACCATAAAAAAAAAAATTTCTTCCACGAAAATAAAAAAAATTCCTAAAACAGTAAATAAATAGAATACACATTTATTTTGAAGTTGTTAATTACAGTAACTAATACCGGGTCCATGAGGCGGCCATTAATGAGCCCCAACCATACATTAACTTGAAAAATTATTATTTTTACCTAGATCACGCATTTGAACACATTTTATTTATTTATCTATATATATATAAAAATCACGTGGCTGTCTGTTTTTCTGTTTGTTTGTTCCTTATACAAATCCACACCGTTTGACCGTTTTTGATCAAACTTGGAATAATGGTAGGTCTTGATACGAGAAATCTCCTAGGCTAGGTCAAAAAAATCTACCAGCTGTCTGTCTGTATGTTTGTCCCTTATACAAATTCATACCGTTCGTCCGATTTTGACTAAACACGGTACACATTTAGTTCTTAATCTGGGGAGAGTCGTAGGCTAAGTCAAAAACGTCTACCAGCAGTCTGTCTGTATGTTTGTCCCTTATACAAATCCACACCGTTTGTCCGATTTTGACTAAACTCGGTACACATGTAGATCTTAATCTGGGGAGTGTCGTAGGCTAAGTCAAAAACGTCTTATAGCTGTCTGTCTGTATGTTTGTCCCTTATACAAATCCACACCGTTCGTCCGATTTTGACTAAACTCGGTACACATGTAGATCTTAATCTGGGGAGTGTCGTAGGTTAAGGCGAAAACGTCTACCAGATGTCTGTCTGTATGTTGTTGTTTCTTTTTATAAAAATCCACACCGTTAGACCGATTTTTACCAAACTTGGCATACATGTATGTCTTGATACGGGGGGTGTTATAGGTTATGTCAAAGTCGTCTAGGATTCAGAGTTGGGAGGTGTCAGGTTCGAAACAGTTACAGATTCGTGTTATTAGATTTTAATAATACTTATTTGGTTTCTAATTCACTTAGGCTTGCCTATATGCAGAAAGTAGGTATAGCATGGCACGCCGGGTAACAGCTAGTTAAATATATATATTGAGTTTTCTCCTGGGCTAAATTCCTATGGGGCAAAAAAAAAAAAAAAATAAATAAAAAATAAAATCGTTCCTTTGTATTTTTGCTAATTTTTATATGATTACAATCTTTGAATTAAAGATGTCACATACGTTCTACACGGAATGAAACACTGTTTTGACTACATCGATTTTCTATGCGCCCAAAATTATACCCCCTATACCAAACTCAAAGATCCCATCCCTTTTGACCAAACCACCCGTTGTGTTTACCAAGTCCCTTGCCAACCCCCTTCCTGTAATGGTGTATACATAGGAGAAACCATAAATGACATTCACTCACGTCTTACACAACATAAACGAACCATCACTAATAAAGAAATAGATAAATCTGCACTTGCTAAACACGCCATTACGCAAAAACACACTTTTAACTTCGACGACACGAAAATTCTTTCTACACAACGAAACAAAAAAAGACTACCGATCTCGGAATGTGTACACATAAACTTAAACAAAAACAATATAAACTACAAAACTGACAAACAAGGCATTTCTCCTATGTACGCTAATATTTTCCAAATACTCTCCCGACCTCCCACCTAGATTTTTACCTTGCCCCTTGGGTATCCTTCCATTAACACCTTTTTCTCCTTTCCTGTCATAAAATGTCATAAACATGCCTTTTGATCCTTACCGACCTTTCTCCCACCACCTCCTGTTTTCAGTTACATATACCCCAGTAGATTCCTTTTTCCTTAGACACTTTCACAATGGTTACTTAATTGCCAACCTTGGTCTTCCTCTGCCGCTCGGCATTTCCATCGGTATGTAGTATCTTATTTCTTTGTAAAATTAATTAATGTTACTATCAGCTACTATATTTGTCATTGGTATGTAGTTTCTTATTTCTTTGTAAAATCAATTAATGTTACTAATTACTATTAAAATCAATTATTGTACCTATTTACTTTTTCATTCTACTCATTCTAAGAATTTAAGACGATATGTTCTTTTATAAGTTAATTGTATTTATAGTTCTGTTACCTATCATGAGGTTTATTTAGCCGAATTCCATCTTTACTTATCACCTCGACGGCTAACTATCTAATCATCATGAAAAATTATTTCTCTTGAGCTCTGTCGACAGATCTAGTAGAGATCTTTCATTGATAAAAAAAAAAGAGAGAAAAAAAAAAGGTTTTCGACTGAATGCCTGAATGTGTCTCTAATCTAAACTACTGTTTGCGTGATAACTGATGCTTTTAAATTTTCTTTTACTGGATAGCCCACTTAATTATTTCCACTTTTGCATTAGTTTGATTGCATTAAAATTCCTCGAATTCCTCTATTAGTCTCCAAGGATCCTTTAATATTATTTTAATATTGGATATCCGTTCTTTTTATGTCTAATTATGTTATTAATATTAAATCTTAATTAAAAATTTTCAATTGAATCAATCGTTTCCCAATATCCAAATCAAAAATTTTTTATGAAAACTAGTTCTAACTAATATTCTCAAAAACCCTTACAGATAGCCTTAAAAATGGTTTAATTAGTTTTCCTACTTGAGAATACTTATAAAAAGTGCACCTGCCACCCCTTAACGAAAAAAGTCCGTCACGCAGGAGCTGCATAACTAAGCACTTTCCTCAGAATTTGGGTAGTGTAGACTGCTTTCCAGAACAATTTGCTTAAAATATCCTACATAAATAAAATAAAAACATGAATAGTTCTCTTTTAAATTTGTAATGAGTAACTGATCAATTATTAATTTGCTTCCAGAGTTATGTTTACACTTGTTACCTATTACACTACGTAATAAATACAAAAAACCTCATATTATCGTATTTTGATCTAACGCAGGAACAGGATACAGTCCCTCTAGCGCTCCTTGCGGCGCCTTTGTGGACCTATGTCTGGCTGGCTTTTCTATTGAAATATATTACAAAGTAAACCCCCCTTTCCGATTGACCGATTCAGCTCATTTTTATAACACTTCTTTCTCATGAGTTACCCACGACTTATACCGCGTTTCGTTAGAATACAGCAGAAATTACGACCAGTATGAGTATATTAGGAATTTGGGTCCGGAGTAAACCCCCCCTCCTAATGAACCTATTTAGTTTATTTTTACATCACATATTTACCTGTAGATTACCACTACGAATACCGAGTTTCGTCGAAATATACCTAAAATCACGGCTGGTAGTGGCGAATTGGTAGTTTCGTTGAAATATAACAAATATTACGGCTGAAATGGTCAAATTAGTGTTTTGGGTTAGGGGTAAACCCCCCCTTCCGGTGGACCGATTTTGGTGGTTAACGAACTCGTTCAATCGTTTGCTAATTGAATGCTATATACCAAGTTTCGTGACGAAAAAACAAAAACACTGGCCGCTATCGTGTTAACAGACATATATATATATATATATATATATATATATATATATATATATATATATATATATATATATAGATATATATAAATTTTAACGGGGGTCATTTTCGGTGTCTACTAGGTAGGATCGATAAAGATTTGAAGAAATTTTTCAAAAATTCCGTCATGAGTCCAACCTCAATAGCTACTTTCCTTCGGAGGAAAGTGCTAAAACGCAAGCGTAACGACTTTTTTAGCCTTTTATTTCGCCGAAAAAAACCATGGCCGACGGATTCTGCTCGTTAACGAACTTGGCTTTTCAAGTCACACAAAATATATTTGTTGCCAAATTTTAAAAAAATCAACTAGTTAAAAAGCGATCAAACAAGCAAATATATATATAACTGAAATATTTATCCACTGATACCACCGACTTTGAAGATTAAAATGCTTATTGCCTGCGATGGGGAGCAACGATTCATAAATAAACCAAAAAAAAAAAATAAATAAAAATAACAAAAAAAACTGAGTAATAACCGTTTCTCTGGCTTTTTTGTATTTATGTAGATATCGATAATATTATCTGTTATTTCAAGCGGAAACTCGATTTTAAAGAATTAATGACGCATGACTGATCGCTTCCTTTCTAAAACTCCATATGAAATATCGGAGGTATCAAGTTAAATATAAAAAAAATAAATAACTCTGACATTTTATATAATAAGAGAATTATGCTTATTGCTACATAAAATAAAAAATTCTCAACAAAAAATGGCGGATTAAGCTTTTGTGAGGCCCTTGTGGCGAAGACAAATTATGCCTCTAGTCCATTAGTTTTACTAGTTCCTAGTAGGAACTAGAGTTCTATTTACATGATTGCTCATGTCCATAATGCATTTTTTTTAATAATGACAACTGTGGGTGTAAACATTTTTGAGTATAAGTGAAATTAAAACGCCAAGAAAAACTTACTACCTAATTTGAAAATAAAAACTTGATTTTTTTTTTTTTTTTTTAAATATTTATTATAGATTTTGAAGATCAAGTAATCTGTCAAGAATAATACAAATTTATTTTCAAATTTCCAGATTTTTGCCTTAAATACAAAAAGAAGATATGGTCGACCGTTCAGAAGTAGGAAGCGTTGATCGTCGGGGTTTCGGTCAATGTTCTTATTCAATAAAACACATTTTATGGTTAAAATGTATATTTATTACTGCCGACGTTTCGGCTTGCTATACAAGCCATCTTCAGGGCTATCGAGAAGATTGAGAACTGTCCCGTTTCAAGAAGAGAACATTTCGCACCAGAAATGTTCTCTTCTTGAAACGGGACAGTTCTCAACCTTCTCGATAGCCCTGAAGATGGCTTGTATAGCAAGCCGAAACGTTGGCAGTAATAAATATACATTTTAACCATAAAATGTGTTTTATTAAATAAGAATATTGACCGAAACCCCGACGATCAACTTTTTTTTTCACAACTTTTTTTTTTTGGTGCCTCTTCAATTGTTGAGTCTCGACGTGGCCGTACTGGTGTAAGGTTATCCTCCTCAGATTGAGGCTGTAAGTTTTATATATGTAACTTTTCCCCTGAAGAGGCACCAATAAAGGTGTGAAACATGTAGGGAGGTAATAAAGTTGGTGAAATTGTGTGGTGAAGTTTTTATTATTTGACCTTCCGCCCAGCACGAAAATTAAGAATACGGCCAGTTTCATAATAATTATATTTTTTCGTCTCCCTGTACAAAACAAAGTTTTGGTTCCCAGGCTCCCCTTGGGAAAATATTTAGTCCTCTAAATACCATTAAAGGTCCCCGCCCTTTCCTAATGGAAAATGGCTTTCGGTCAAATTGAACGAAACTATGCTCATTAGATAGAATGGAATGGAATGAATTAAAGGACGAACAACTTACTGTTTTAATCGTCCTATGAACCTTTTGTTTTTTTTTAAATTAAACCTAGTTTTTAACTAATAAATCTCATGAAATATGTAAGCACATTCTGTTCTCATTTTTTTTTTTTTTTTTTTTTTAGAATAACTTATAACTGTACACAGCTTATTTATTTATTTATTTTTTCTCATTATTTTAAAGCTAACAATAGATGGTATATTCCTTTCTGTTTCACTTATAGCTACTTCTATGTATATATATATATATATATATATATATATATATATATATATACATACATACATATACACACATGCATATATATACATATACATATACATACATACACACACACATCCATACATACATATTTATAAACACGCACACTCATACACATATACACACACACACATATATGCATATATATACTTATATTCTTACACCTAAATATATTTATTTACAAGTATTCCTTACATTAAATCTAACCGTACAAAATATATCTAACTTTTTATTATTTTCATTTATTTTTTATTTATTTATTTATTTATTTTATTTATAAATTTATTTATTTTATTTCATTTTTTATTTTTTTTATATATATTTTTTTTAATTTATTTATTTTTTTTTATTTATTTTTTTTATTTATTTTTTCATTTTTTTATTTTTTTTTATTTTTCAATAGAATTACATATAAATGTACACAACTTATTTATTTTTTTCTCATTAAATTAAAGCACTTAAACATGATGGGTGGTTTGGCATTGTGTAGACTTTTGAAATATATTTTATGGCTAATTTATTCCTCCTGAAGAGTAATGGGGTTTCTCCTGATTCTGCTGAAAGACTATAGACTGGGGTTGTACAGAAAGCACCTGTCGCAAGCCTCAAACTTGTGTTGTGCACTACGTCGAGAGTAGCCAGGACTGAGGCCTTCGATGAGCTGTATACTTGGCTCCCATAGTCTAATTTAGAAGCTATTAGAGCATTATAGACCTTGATGAGACTGCAACGATCCGCTCCCCAGCTGGTGTTGCTTAGAACAGAAAGCACCTGTCGCAAGCCTCAAACTTGTGTTGTGCACTACGTCGAGAGTAGCCAGGACTGAGGCCTTCGATGAGCTGTATACTTGGCTCCCATAGTCTAATTTAGAAGCTATTAGAGCATTATAGACCTTGATGAGACTGCAACGATCTGCTCCCCAGCTGGTGTTGCTTAGAACAGAAAGCACCTGTCGCAAGCCTCAAACTTGTGTTGTGCACTACGTCGAGAGTAGCCAGGACTGAGGCCTTCGATGAGCTGTATACTTGGCTCCCATAGTCTAATTTAAAAGCTATTAGAGCATTATAGACCTTGATGAGACTGCAACGATCCGCTCCCCAGCTGGTGTTGCTTAGAACAGAAAGCACCTGTCGCAAGCCTCAAACTTGTGTTGTGCACTACGTCGAGAGTAGCCAGGACTGAGGCCTTCGCTGAGCTGTATACTTGGCTCCCATAGTCTAATTTAGAAGCTATTAGAGCATTATAGACCTTGATCAGACTGCAACGATCTGCTCCCCAGCTGGTGTTGCTTAGAACAGAAAGCACCTGTCGCAAGTCTCAAACTTGTGTTGTGTACTACGTCGAGAGTAGCCAGGACTGAGGCCTTCGCTGAGCTGTATACTTGGCTCCCATAGTCTAATTTAGAAGCTATTAGAGCATTGTAGACCTTGATGAGACTGCAACGATCCGCTCCCCAGCTGGTGTTGCTTAGAACAGAAAGCACCTGTCGCAAGCCTCAAACTTGTGTTGTGTACTACGTCGAGAGTAGCCAGGACTGAGGCCTTCGCTGAGCTGTATACTTGGCTCCCATAGTCTAATTTAGAAGCTATTAGAGCATTGTAGACCTTGATGAGACTGCAACGATCTGCTCCCCAGCTGGTGTTGCTTAGAACAGAAAGCACCTGTCGCAAGCCTCAAACTTGTGTTGTGTACTACGTCGAGAGTAGCCAGGACTGAGGCCTTCGCTGAGCTGTATACTTGGCTCCCATAGTCTAATTTAGAAGCTATTAGAGCATTATAGACCTTGATGAGACTGCAACGATCTGCTCCCCAGCTGGTGTTGCTTAGAACAGAAAGTACCTGTCGCAAGCCTCAAACTTGTGTTGTGCACTACGTCGAGAGTAGCCAGGACTGAGGCCTTCGCTGAGCTGTATACTTGGCTCCCATAGTCTAATTTAGAAGCTATTAGAGCATTGGAGACCTTGATGAGACTGCAACGATCCGCTCCCCAGCTGGTGTTGCTTAGAACAGAAAGCACCTGTCGCAAGCCTCAAACTTGTGTTGTGTACTACGTCGAGAGTAGCCAGGACTGAGGCCTTCGCTGAGCTGTATACTTGGCTCCCATAGTCTAATTTAGAAGCTATTAGAGCATTGTAGACCTTGATGAGACTGCAACGATCTGCTCCCCAGCTGGTGTTGCTTAGAACAGAAAGCACCTGTCGCAAGCCTCAAACTTGTGTTGTGTACTACGTCGAGAGTAGCCAGGACTGAGGCCTTCGCTGAGCTGTATACTTGGCTCCCATAGTCTAATTTAGAAGCTATTAGAGCATTATAGACCTTGATGAGACTGCAACGATCTGCTCCCCAGCTGGTGTTGCATAGAACAGAAAGTACCTGTCGCAAGCCTCAAACTTGTGTTGTGCACTACGTCGAGAGTAGCCAGGACTGAGGCCTTCGCTGAGCTGTATACTTGGCTCCCATAGTCTAATTTAGAAGCTATTAGAGCATTGGAGACCTTGATGAGACTGCAACGATCTGCTCCCCAGCTGGTGTTGCTTAGAACAGAAAGTATTTTTGTTCTAGCCAAGCATTTATTTTTTAAATCCATTATATGTGTCCTCCATGAGAGTTTTTGTCTAAAGTGAGACCTAGAAAGCGTTTTACTTCTGTATATTGGAGTGTAACCGTCCCCAATTTTATTGAAGGGCCATCGAAATTTCCTCTGAGTCGAGTGAAGTGCATGCATTGTGTTTTGTCGGCTGCAAAGGTAAAACCATTCTTCTTAATCCAGTATGAGATGCGGTTAACTGTTGCTTGTAGGTTTTTCTGTATGTATTTTAAGCTGGTTGATCTACAGAGAATGGCAAAGTCGTCGGCATAGAGAAAGCCTACTATGTTATTGAGAGTGTTTGTTATGCTGTTTATTGCTATACTGAAGAGGATTGGGCTTAAAGCACTTCCTTGTGGAATGCCACATTGGGTCGTTGTGGTTTCTGATGTGTTTCCTCCAACTATAACCTGGAACTTACGGCCGCTTAGGAATTCTCTGATGTAAACTGGAAGCCTACCTCTTAATCCCCACAGATGGAGTTGCCGAAGTATTGCGTGAGGCCAGGTCGTGTCGAATGCGTTCTTAATGTCGAAGAAGATTACAACAGCATGTTCCTTCTTTATGAACGCGTTTTGGAGTTCTCCTTCTAACATGACCAGATTGTCTGTAGCTGAACGTCCTTTCCTGAAAGCTGATTGCTGTTCTTGTAGGAGAAGCCGGTTTTCGAGCGTCCATAGCAGCCTCCTATTCACCATACGCTCCATTATCTTACTGAGGCAGCTAATCAGCGAAATCGGCCGGTAGCTCGTTGGTTGTTTGCTGTTTTTCCCCGGTTTCAATAGTGGTATTATGTGAGCTTGCTTCCACTCTACAGGTATTTTTCCTTCTTCCCATATTTGGTTGTAAAGGTCTAGAAGGAAACGTTTGGAGGTAATAGGGAGATTCCTGATCATCTCGTAATTTATGTGATCTGGCCCTCGAGATTTTCCTTTTAGTTGTGCCAAGATTGTATCCATCTCCCAGATTGAGAAGGGCACATTATAATCTTCTTGGTTCTGTTCACTGTTGAATGTTAAAGGTGTATTCTCTACAGAAGCTTTGTGGTTTAAAAAATCCTGATCAAAGGTGTGATCTTCTAGCTTATATACATAAGCAAGCTGATTTGCAACTTCTTGAGGATCCGCTATTACTTTTCCATTTATATTAAGGACTATAGCTTTTTGTGTTGGTACTCCTTGAATAGACCTTATTTTCTTCCAGATTGTAGATGTCGGGGTCGAGGCTGTTATTGAGTTAAGATAGTCTTTCCAGGATTGCCTTTTCTGCTCTTCTATTATTGACCGTGCTGCAGCTTTTTGTTGTTTGTAGTTTATTAGGTTTGTGTTGTTCATGTTTTTCTTGAATTTCCTGTAAGCTCTTCGCCTTTCTTTAATTGCTTGTTTACATTGCTCATTGAACCATGGTACAGGGATTCTTGTACAAGGTTTGTCTGAATGGGGAATTGTTCTAAGGGCTGAGTTAATTATGGCTTCGGGCAGAGTAGCGTTGTTTTGGTTTGGGTCGGTAGCATTCCATTTTTCAGCTAAGGCCAATTTCTGAAACTCGTTCCAGTCTGCATTGTTTAACTTCCATTTTATTCTGGGTGTTTGGGTGTTTATACTCTGTTGTCATATGTTTTGTATTAATATTGGGAAGTGGTCACTGCCGTGTTGGTCATCTAAAACCTTCCAGTCGTAAATGTGTAAGATGTTTGGTGAGCAGATGGTGAGGTCTATGGACGTGAGGCTTCCAGTTCTATTGTCGAGGTGGGTTGCATCTCCTGTATTGAGTGTTATTAATCTTAGGTTTAAAATGCATTGCTCGATAGCGTTTCCTTTTGAGCATTGTCTGCCTGAACCCCATTGTAAGGTATGTGCGTTAAAGTCGCCTGTGATTAATTTTGGGTTGGGAATCTGTTCCCATAAGGCTTGTAGGGCCGCTTGGTCAATATTTTCACTTGGGGGAATATACATGTTTAGAATATTGATCGGTTGTGGTAAATAGACAGTGACTGCCACCGCTTGCAGTTTAGTGATGAGAGGAATTTCATTAGATAGAGAAAGTCTTTCTGACAAAAGTCCCCATGGGCACAAAACCCAAAAGTTGGCACTTTTGGTACTTTTGGGTCTCTGAAGTTTTCAATTTTTGATTCTTGCAAAAACTCGAGACCTTTTGAAGACCTTTCGAACGACACCACATTTGACACTCCTACCCCACCCCCACGGGGGGGGGGGGGGAAGCTTTTTTTTACAATTATCGTCTATCCATTTTCATTTGAAGATCTTTTCGAAGGCAATACACTGAAACCTTGCCTCACACCCTTACCCCACCCCCACCCCAAACCCCAACCCCACCCCACCCCACCTCCAGCTCGAATGTTTCAAAAAAAGGCCTTTTTTCGCAAAGAAAGTGTTCCGTTAGCAGACTTTAACATTAGTGGCCCTGAAAAGGGCAGCTTTTTGTCTCTTAGACTACTGTCAACTGTTTTGACTTTTCGTTTGCTATCGATCAGCTGCATCTAACGTATGATTCAGCAAGTAAGAAGTCGGATCTTTGATGTTTTGATGATGACGAGCATATCCCAAGGGTTGGGGGTGGGGTAAGGGTGTGAGGCAAGGTTTCTATGTATTACCTTCGAAAATATCTTCAAATGATAATGGATAGACGATAATTGCAAAAAAAAAGCTTCCCCCACCCCCTTGGGTGGGTGGTGGGGTAGGAGTGTCAAATGTGGTGTCGTTCGAAAGGTCTTCAAAAAATAATTGATATGTATTTTTTTTACTGGCCAAACGGCTTGGGAAACCTTCCAACCAGAGATCTCGAGATTTTGCAAAAATTAAAAATGGAAAACTTCGGATACCCAAAAGTACCAAAAGTTTCAACTTTCGGGTTTTGTGCCCATTGAGACTTTTGTTCAGAAAGACTTTCTCTATCCAATGAGCATAGTTTCATTCAATTTGACCGAAAGCCATTTTCCATTAGGAAAGGGCGGGGTCCTTTAAATATAAAAGTTAAGTTTTCCAAAAAGATGAATTGAATGTACGATGTACTTACAAAAAATTGTAATATAACTAATGTAAAAATTTTTCAGTTAAAAAAGTCAGATTTCTTAAACAAACACCAATGTATTTGGGGAAACATTAGTGCTCAAAAGGATTAACTATTTTTTCATTTTTTTTTAGTATCTTTTGATCTATAATAATCATAAAAAGACAGGGGGAAAATGTTTGAATGAAGCATGTTGGAATAAATCAGTCACAACGTTGGGTGTTCCAGGAGCCCTCCATGGGAAAGGGTTTGTTTGCTGCCGTGTAACATCTTAGGCTTCCTAGGCTTCCTAGGCTTCCTAAGCTTCCTAGGCTTCCTAAGCTTCCTAGGCTTCCTAGGCTTCCTAGGCTTAATTTTTATTTATTTTGATACCTTCTTTATTATGTATTTTTTGTAATTTACCTTTCATTTAATATTTCGCTAATGATCCTAATGGATTTTGACAAAAGAAACAAATAAATAAGTAAATCTTAAATATTCTTGGAGTTTAAGTTCCTAATATTAAGACGTGTTTATAACCTACTGATATGTAATAAGTAGAGCCCGGATTTATCTGAATGGATATATTGAAATTCTTGGAGTTTAAGTTCCTAATATTAAGACGTGTTTATAACCTACTGATATGTAATAAGTAGAGCACGGATTTATCTGAATGGATATATTGAAATTCTTGGAGTTTAAGTTCCTAATATTAAGACGTGTTTATAACCTACTGATATGTAATAAGTAGAGCACGGATTTATCTGAATGGATATATTGAAATTCTTGGAGTTTAAGTTCCTAATATTAAGACGTGTTTATAACCTACTGATATGTAATAAGTAGAGCACGGATTTATCTGAATGGATATATTGAAATTCTTGGAGTTTAAGTTCCTAATATTAAGACGTGTTTATAACCTACTGATATGTAATAAGTAGAGCACGGATTTATCTGAATGGATATATTGAAATTCTTGGAGTTTAAGTTCCTAATATTAAGACGTGTTTATAACCTACTGATATGTAATAAGTAGAGCACGGATTTATCTGAATGGATATATTGAAATTCTTGGAGTTTAAGTTCCTAATATTAAGACGTGTTTATAACCTACTGATATGTAATAAGTAGAGCCCGGAAGTTAGGCGGAATACCATTTTTATCTGAATAGATATATTGAAGAATCAGATAGAAATAAATAGGTTTTCGTGCATTTAGGAAGTGGACAGACACTTTTTATTTTGCCTATTTTTGCTTCCGTTGTCTATTTTTAGATTCAAAGCCTTTTTTTTTTTGTTTTTTTGCTGGTTATGCAATTTTTTTGTGAGATTTAAACATTTTAGAAATCACATAATGAATTTCCGTTCATCGAAGACAACAAAGGTTCCACTGAAAGGTGAGATTCCTCTTTGCCTTCACTCCTAATAAATGCCTATTTTAATTACAATACTGCCTATTTTCAGTATTTCAGCTGCCTTTTTGCCTGCCTATTTTCAGTATTTCAACTGCCTTTTTGCCTGCCTATTTTCAGTATTTCAGCTGCCTTTTTGCCTGCCTATTTTAACCGAAAAACAATGCCTAACTTCGGGGATCTAGTAATAAGACATATTATTCTAGCAAGTCAGTATATTTGTTCATCTTAGATACATGGCGGTGCATCTTACCCTGGCATAAATATGCATGCCCTATTATGCACCTGCTCACTCTAAGGTCTTAGCTGCGGATTATGAATTAATGGCCTTAGTTTGCATTTATTAATATGTAAATTAGCAATTAAAACCACTAACCCCCCCTCCCCTTCGCCAAACTCTACACGCTTTCTTAGTACAAACAACGGCGAATAAATTGGTTACGATATCATCCATGAATTGACTAAAATAATAAACGTTAACCGCTATTACTGTTATCTTGATTACGCATTCACCTGCAACAATTTATGGATACTATAAGCTGTTTTTATACTTTCTTAGTACAAACAACGGTGAATAAATTGGTTACGATATCATCCATGAATTGACTAAAATAATAAACGTTAACCGCTATTACTGTTATCTTGATTACGCATTCACCTGCAACAATTTATGGATACTATAAGCTGTTTTTATACTTTCTTATTACAAACAACGTTGAATAAATTGGTTACGATATCATCCATGAATAAACTCAAATAATAAACGTTAATCGCTATTACTGTTATCTTGATTACGCATTCACCTACAACAATTTATGGATACTATAAGCTGTTTTTATACTTTTGCCCAAAACATTTTATTATTACTAGGCCCTATCAAACCACTTATTATACAGGGTAGGTAGAGGAGGATGTATGTTTATTTGGAGATACTGACGGGTTATTACGTCATAGAGTCTATTTATGTCTGTTTCTATTCATTAATTGAACTTCTAATTAACATACATTATTTGGTCCTCAATGTCTTCTTCTGAAGCACCTTACGTATATACTTGCGTCTTATTTCAGCCTCAACTTAGGAAGAAGGTCTTCCACATGTAGGTACACGTCCAGACTAATAAAATAAATAAAAACAGTTGTCTATTAGCTTTTTAGCATTGACAGTTTCATGACAGAATATTTTTTTGTGGTTTCTCGAGTTGAGGAACTCTATTCATTTAATATTTCGCCAAAAAAAAAAAAAAAAAAAAAAAAAATGAGTTTGTGAACATTACAACGCACACTTATAGTAAAACGAATAATAACTGGAAAAGACGGGAACAGAATTGAATCGATCCATGCAAAAAAAGCTGCAGTCGAAAATCAGTAGTTTTGATAAAACTAGACTGAAGCCCTTTCTACATGGAATAATACAATTAGGACTATACTACTATGGAAGAACACTATGTTTCTGTCTTCTCAAGTCCTTCTAACATAGAAATGTGAAGTTACCTTTAGATAAGAAGTTTAAAGGCTTCCTGATACATTCAAAAATGCACAAATATTTGATAAGCACAAAAACAACTTTTTATTTCTTTTAACAAAGAATTAATGAATTAAAGTAATTTTATATAACCTCATAAAATAAAACATCTGTGCAACAATTCTACTAGTTGCCACACACCTCCCCCCCAATGAGTCCGTCGAGGAAACGAAGCGGGGGGTTAATTGTTCTTCCTGACCGAGTCCTTGTCTGAGGTGTTGCGTTATCCTCGGCGGAGTCATTGGAAGAAGAGTTGTCCGATGCAGGTGCTGTCATCCGAGGACTTGATGTGGAACCTTCATCTTGAAGAAGAAAGGCTGGTTTCAGTCGATCGATGCTGACGTTCACTTGTCTGGTGCCTAATTGTAGGTTAAATGTTTTTTTATCTCTACTTAGAACCTTGTAGGGACCAGTGTAGGGGGGCGTTAGTGGCCTTCGAACTGTGTCATCCCGCACAAATACGTGGGTACAAGTCTGTAGATCCTGATGGACGAAAGTTTTTGTTGTCGATCTTCGGTGAGGCGCAGGGCGTAGTTGTTCCATTTGCTCCCGGAGGAGTTGGACAAAAGATTCTGCTCTTTCAGGTTGTCTACACTTTTCTATCAGTTGCCCTGGCAATCGTAAAGGTTCACCATAGGTCATTTCAGCTGCACTCGTGGCATTGTCATCGCGTAAGGCTGTTCGAAGACCGAGGAGTACCATGGGTAGCAGTGAGGTCCAGTCAGAAGCGTTTAATTGTGCCGTGAGGGCGGTTTTCAGAGTCCTATGCCACCTTTCGACACAGCCATTAGCTTGAGGATGGTATGCTGTGGTTCGGCAACGCTGGAATCCCAGGGACTTGGACAGGTGGTGGAATAATTCCGACTCAAATTGACGTCCTTGATCTGTTGTTACACGTGCAGGGACGCCAAAGCGTGAAATCCAGACATTACAGAGAGCTTCTGCACAAGATGCCGCTGATATGTCTTGAAGTGGCTGTGCTTCAGGCCACCTGGTATATCTGTCTATTACTGTCAAACAGTATCGCATACCGTTTGAAGGCGGCAAAGGACCAATGATGTCCAAATGAACATGCTCAAATCGGGCTGATGGTGAAAAAGTTCCGGGAGGTGCCACTGTGTGTCGATTAACCTTTGACTTCTGACAGGCGATGCAAGTTTTGGCCCAGCTCCCAATATCTTTATTCTGGTTCGGCCAGAAAAATCGTTTTGAGATCAGCCTACGTGAACCGCGAATACCAGGGTGGCTGAGGTTGTGCAAGTGCTCGAAGATAAGGCGCCGCGTGCCTTCGGGTAAGTAAGGGCGGGCGGAAGCTGTAGACGTCTCACATAACAGTGGTCGTGATATGTGCGGAAACTCTATCCACTTGAGTTGCAGATTAGGATTTTTGTGTAGATCAGGGATACTGATATCGCTGGCCTGTGCCTCTGCAATTACTTCCATTCCATCCGGGCCGTTAAATGTTTCAACTCGCGAAAATGCATCAGCAACGTCATTCTCATTTCCCGCGACGAATTGGATGTCGGTCGTAAATTGTCTGATGTAATTTACCCACCGAATCCTCAAAGGTGTGGAGGTCTCTGGTTTCTGTTGAAATGCGAATAGTAGTGGCTTGTGATCAGTCCATATCGTGAAGTGGCGGCCTTCAATTTGTGAGCGGAAGTGCCAAATTGCCTGGTGAATGGCCAAGAGTTCACGGTCGTAGGTGGAGTAGGCTCTTTGGGCTTTACTGAAGGTTCTCGAAAAAAATCCCAAGGGCCGCCAGTGATCATGTTCCTTCTGTTGCAGTGCTGCTCCCATCGCTGTTGCTGAAGCATCACACACCAGGACTAGCTCTGCATTAGGACTTGGGTGAGCGAGCATAGTGGCCTTTTGGATGGCTTCTTTACATCCCTCGAAAGCCTTGGAAGCCTCAGTGGTCCAGGAGATCGGGGTCTTATCGTTCTTCTTTGTTCCTTTGAGGAAAACGTTTAATGGTGCTTGAAAAGCTGCGACATGAGGGAGGCAACGCCTGTAGAAGTTGAGCATTCCTAAAAAACGTCTTAAGTCTTTCACGGTCTCTGGGCGTGGATAAGAACTTATGGCTTCGATTTTCTCTGGGAGCGCCGCGATTCCATCGCTTGTAACCCTGTGGCCTAAGAAATCCAACTCCGTGGCTGCGAATACACATTTCGCTAAGTTAATGATTAGCCCATGTTCTTCAAGGCGTCGAAAAACTTCTTCGAGATCTCTCTTGTGTTCTTCTTCATCAGCTGATGCCACGCAGATGTCATCCAAATATGCAAACACAAAAGGTAAGCCTCTGAGCGCTGAATCCAGGAACCTCTGGAAGGTCTGAGCTGCATTCCGAAGACCAAAGCACATACGCTGGAATTCGAACAGTCCAAAAGGGGTGATAATAGCTGTTTTGGGAATGTCTTCTTCTGCAATAGGGATTTGATAGTATGCTCTTTGTAAGTCTAATTTGCTAAAGACTCGTTTCCCTTGTAGGTTCAAATTGAAGTCTGCAATGTTTGGGACTGCGTAACGGTCCGGTACCGTTTTCGCGTTAAGCTTTCTGTAGTCCCCACATGGCCTGATTCCTCCATCCTTCTTCGGTACAATGTGCAATGGACTCGCCCATGGACTGTTCGAGGGGCGGATGATCCCCTCTTCCATCATTTGTTCGAACTCGTGTTTGGCGGCTGTGTATCTATCGGGTGCTAACCTCCGGGCTTTTGCAGTTACAGGTGCTCCACGAGTCTCGATATGATGAACAACGGGATGTGAAGGTTTTTTTACGAAGGCGTTGGGCTGAGTGAGGTTAGGAAATCGTTTTAATAGTTCAGTGTACCACTGGCCCGCAGGGATAGGAGAAATAGCTGAGACGTGTACATCTGCAGTCCTTCCTTTAGTGGCGCGGCCTGATATTTTATCCACTAACTGGCAGCCGGCCAGATCTACCATGAGGTTGAAGTGGTACAGGAAATCAGCTCCGATAATCGGTTGTTTAACCGCCGCTAGAGTGAAGCGCCAGGACATGGAGCGTCGTAATCCGAAATCCAGTTGGATCAGTTTTCGGCCGTAGGTCGGTATGGGAGTCCCATTCGCTGCGTAGAGAGTGAACTCATTAGGTGTGGTCCGTTTTTCCTTACCCACTGGAAATACTGATACGGCAGCGCCCGTGTCTATGAGATATCTTAGACGGGATTGCCGATCAGTCATAAAAAGACGGCGGTGAAGACAATCCGCGATGGATTCCGCCTTTGCCATCGCGACACCTAGTTTTCCGAATGCTGAGTTGGATTTGATTTTTTCCAACTACAGGGAAGCCTACATTTTGTGGCCTTATCGCCAAATGTTGCATGATAGAAACATAGTTGCCTAGAAGAAACATTATTGCTTTTAGTGTTTTTGATCGGGTTTGGCGATCTAGAAGTAGCGAGAGATTTTTCTAGGTTTTCTACTCGTTCGGAGAGTTTACCCAACGAGTTCAGGAGCTTATCCTCCCAATTCGCACGGGAGGGTCTTGTTGAAACTAAATCGCAACTCTTTAGCTCGTAAATCTCGGCGATACGATCAGCTAGATTGGCTAATTTATCAAGATCGGTTTGGTCTGTTACTGTTAAAGCTATTCGCATCTGATCAGGAAGTCCTCTTAACCATATAAATTTCAATAGATCGTCGGAAACTGACGTACCGCTTAGTCGTTTTAGTTGCATTAAGAACTGTGATGGGCGTTGATCTCCGAGTTGCTGTTCATCAAGAAGTTCTCTAAAGTTAGCTTGATGTCCTTTCCCAAATATATTCATTATTCTGTCTTTTAATATTTGGTAGGGATTGTCGGCCGGTGGATCACGCATAAGGTCCATTACTTGCTTCGCGGTATCTACATCCAGTTGGGAGACGATATAACGAAATTTTGTCGTACTATTTTTAACACCATACAGCAGAAAAATTGTTTCAGATTGTAAGAAAAATACGTCGGGTTCACGTTTATGGAAGATGGGGAGCTGGGCCTTGATAGCCATAGCAGAGGAAATGTCTAGTTGCTGGGGCATCGAAGCCGGGGTTAGTTGGTCTTCGTCTGCTGAGTGAAGGCCTAGCAAATCACCTTCCATTATATTGTCTTTAAGAGGCACAAAAATGAGATTTATCTTCTCACCTTTCTTGCGAGCTCTTCTTTGTCGGGGTCACCAATTTAAAGGCTTCCTGATACATTCAAAAATGCACAAATATTTGATAAGCACAAAAACAACTTTTTATTTCTTTTAACAAAGAATTAATGAATTAAAGTAATTTTATATAACCTCATAAAATAAAACATCTGTGCAACAATTCTACTAGTTGCCACAGAAGAATTCAACACTCATACTTAAGAAAATATTATCCGAACTCATATTGGGAGAAAATGGACTGAAGTTGTTTTTGCATGGATCGATTTAATTGTTATGTATATGTATATATTATATATTTGTCAAATACCACTCACTCACTCACTCATCTATCAACGCCCAGCCCAAACCGCTCGACAGAAAATTTTGAAATTTTGCATGGACACTCCCTATATAACGTAGGCGCTCGCTAAGAAAGGATTTTTTGATATTCGTATTTTTAAGCATTTTTAGGGGGGTTTAAAGTTTGAGTTGGTTACAGAAGGCAAGCCTAGGCAGCCTGCGTTGCTAGGACGATAAAGAACAGCTGTTACCTTACATTATCTATCTCACAGTTTTATTTCTAATTGAGGTTAATGATGGCAGACCTTGAATTACAAGAAATTAACTGTCCCTCATAGAGTTTACGCTATGAGGGACGAAATCGCCGTTTTAATTGCGGTTCATTTCAACTTGTCCCCATAGAGTTTTCGCTATACTTGGTGATGGTCCATCCGAGGTGATAATATCCCGAACCCTTGCACAGCCTCCTCACCCATCAGCATCCCCTGTCAGAACACCTCTTGGTCGTGCTCGCAAATATAATGGATCTTTCCAAATGACATGAGAAACATAAATTTTAACGTACATGTATTATTGGCAACGAAATTTAACCTGTAATGGTTACACTGTTGTTACTGGTAACCATGGGCGTATATCAGAAATAATTTCAGGGGGCTAGGAAAATTTCGGAGGGGGGGCTGGGACCATTTCCGGGGTATGGAATACTAACAGTTTAGAACTTGGAATAGTTTTAGGCAAATAAAACGCTATTACAACTAAAATTAAATATTTGTTATGAACTAAGTGATCTTATTTAATTTATTTTTAAGGGTTTTAAGACACATTTTCACATTCAAATCAAAATGTCGGAGGGGGGGATGCAGACCCCTCAGCCCCCTCCCCCTTATATACGCCCATGCTGGTAACCTATAGATAACGGGTTATCTGTAGGTTATCTGTTTCTTGGCTCTGACCGGAGCGCCCCAGTGTCAAGAAACATTATACTTTGATTACTTAACAATTGATGTATAAAATACAGTATGACGGTGCTATAATAAACTGTAAAACATTATGTAGGAGTGTTAATTTTGATGTTACATTATTTAACGCAATTAAATAACTACTTACTTACTACCGGGAGACCCGGTAGCCGTGAGGGTTAAGGCGTGAGCTCTTAACACTCCGTGCCAAAGGTCGTGGGTTCGATTCCCACTAGGGGTGGTGGCTTTTCTTTCGAAAAAAGAAAAGGCATCACCCCTATCCTGGCTAGAAAAGGGTGGTAACCTATAGATAACCCGTCCTAAAATTCGTAGTTAATAATAAATGGACGTTAAAATTTAAATAAATAAATAACTACTTATCTGCCGTGACGAATCACAGGTATTCGGCTAGTATTTTATAGGCATAATTAGTTATGATTTGACTGTACTTCTGATAAGTGGGAGTCATCATATTGATACCATTTTAATCTACTATATATTCGTCAAATACCACTCACTGACCTATCATCGCCCAGCCCAAACCGCTTGACAGAAAAATCTGAAATTTTGCATGGACACTCCCTCTAGATTGTAAACACTCGCTAAGAAACGTTTTTTCGACATTCAAATTTTTAGAGGGGCTTGAATTTTTAGTCGGTTTTATTAGAGGGCACGACGCACAGTGGTCAAAAACCGCCCAAAAGCGCTCAAAACTCAATGACATTTTTTTTTTTTTTTTTTTTTTTTTTTAATTTGCTTGAAGAGCTTCGCAACAAGGGTGATCTGCTCAAAGAAAATTAATAATAAAAATAAAAATAATAAGGAAAAACTTTCAAATTTACATTCATAATTAACATTGATTGTTCATATTTATAAAGAAAGAAATATATACATTTATTATTTATTTATTTATTTATTGTGTTTCGTATTTTGTACGATAAACACACTGAGTTAAGTCTTCTAAGAGATCAGGAATTGATTAGAAATTTATATATTATTATGAATCCAGGATGTATGGATTTAAATAAAATATATTAAAGGCTTAAAAATGATTAGAGCTTTAACTTTAAGTCATAAAAGTAATGCACTTTTTCATGGGATAAAAATGTGATTGCATCAACGAATCTTCTAGGTCTTCATATGAGATCGTATAATCCTGTATTTCGTAGATATGTTAAGATACTGTCTATGTACTGGCTACCTTCAGCGAGAAGTTCACACATGTTGTAAGGGATGGTTAAGTCTTGTCGTCTAATGCAGTCTGTTAGAATGTGTTTTATTGTTAAGTCTGAATTACAAATTTCACACGATGGACTCTCTTGTCTTGTCATTAAGTATTTGTGAGTAAGTCTTGAATGGCCAATCTTAAGTCGAGCCAATACAACCTCCTCCCTTCTATTGGCTCGATAACTGGATGGCCAGTCTTTGACAGTAGGTTTTATAGTCCGTAATTTGTTGTCCGTAAGTATCGTCCAAGAGTGTTCCCAGTTTTCCAAAATAAATGTCTTCATAGATCTGTTCATGTCTTCATGTGGAATTGGTCCGTTATCTATGTCTGTCCGTTCTGCAGCTATTTTTGCGTGGGTGTCTGCAATCGGATTTTTCCCTAGACCTTCATGACCAGGTAGCCAGTACAATGTTACATGTTTGTGTAGAGAGTGTATTGTCTTAAGTATTTTTGAGAGTATAGGATGAGAGGTGTATTTGTCCTTTAGTGCTTGAAGTGAACTTAGCGAGTCGGTGTAAATAACAATGTCACGTCGGTCGGAAGTTGGTATGTTCTCCAAGCCAATAAGTATGCCGTAGAGCTCAGCTGTAAACGAACTGCAGTGATCATTTAATTTTTTAGTTATTATTTGTTCTTCCATAACAGCTGCTGCTCCCACACCTTTATCGGACTTCGACCCATCAGTGAAGATAGAGAGTTTCTGGCTGTTTTGGATAGTGAAAGTTTTAAACATTTCCTTATAAATTAATTTTGATGTTGGGCTTAATTTATTAAATTTAGAAAGGGTAATGTCCACATTATAACTGTTTAATAACCAAGGAGGGGAAGGGGTAGTGCCAAACGTCAGTATCTCCGTTTCTTCGAATTGTGAAATATTATCCAGTTCTCTATATCTTACACTGAAAGGTCTCTGGGCTTGGGGTTTGGATCTGTACAAATCGTAGTAAGGATTATCGATACTCATATGAAGGCATTCGGAGTTACACATGGCTCTGGATTTATGCATTTGAGTTATAAGGAGAATTTTACGGCGGTACTCGAGAGGAGGTTCGCCGGACTCAGCATACAGGCTTACCACAGGGCTACTCCTGAAAGCTCCAAGAGACAGGCGAAGGCCGGTGTTGTGGATAGTGTTTAACATTTTGAGTGCGCTTGGTCTGGCTGATCCGTAGGCAACACTTCCATAATCGATAATGGATCTTGTGAAAGTTCGATAAAATTGGAGCATTGTTTTCCTATCTGCTCCCCACTTTGTGCAACTGATGACTCTCAACAAATTTAGGGATTTTTTACATTTCAGAATAGTATTTTTTAAATGTGGGATCCATGTCAACCGATTATCGAATACCAGACCAAGAAATTTGAGTGTAGTGGCGTGTGTTATAAGTTGTGAATTCAGCGTCACTTCTGGAACAGGTTGGAGTTTTTTCCTTGTAAATAGGATACATTGGGATTTTTCCCTTGACAGGATGAGACCGTGTTTGTCACTCCAATATTCCAGGTGATTTATGCAATTTTGTATGGACATTTCAGCCTCCCTGAGTGTTTGTGATTTTTTAAAAATAAGGAGATCATCTACATAAAGACAGTAGGATATGTCTGGAGGTATCTCATCTCGGATAGAATCAATTCCTACTTTGAAGAGTGTCGTGCTCAGCACACATCCTTGAGGAACACCATTTTTTTGGGTGAAGGTGTCTGAAACATTATCATCTATCCTAACCCGGAATCTTCGTTCAGAAAGAAACTCTGATATAACTTTAAGAATTTTCCCTTGTAATCCCCATTTCACCATTTCAGAGATTATAGACCATCGCCAAACGCAGTCGAACGCTTTCTGAATGTCAAACGAAACGGCTAGTACACATTCTCTATTTATAAATGCATTTAATATTTCACTCTCCAGTCTTAAGATGTGATCCATTGTAGAATGATTTTTTTTGAATCCACATTGAAAACCGGATAGTAAATTATTTCTTTCGATAAACCAGACGAGACGTTTGTTCAACATTCTCTCGAATATTTTACTGACACAACTGGTCAAGGCGATGGGTCTGTAGCTCCCTGGTTCGGTCTTGTCCTTATGGGGTTTCAACACTGGAATCACTATTGACTCTCTCCAACAATCAGGGAATTGCCCCTTCTCATAGATTTTATTTAGAATTTTCAACAAATGAAATATTCCACTATTGGGTAGATTTTTCAACATCCTATAATATATTCCATCTTGACCAGGAGAAGTATTTTTTGAGCATTTTAGTGCGTCTTGTAGTTGGTCAATAGTAAAGTCTTCATTTAGTGGATGTTGATGTTTTATGTTTATGGTCAGTAAAGTAGTTTCAGTATTGTTTTTGTATAGTAGAAAACGTCTAGAATAATTGGAGTCACTGGATATTGCTGAGAAGTGGCGTCCTAAAATGTTAACTATATCAGTCTTGTCAGTGAAAATAGTGTTGTCTGATTTAATTCCTGCTATGGGTTGTCTATATTTTTTGTGTTGTATTTTACCAATAGTTTGCCATATTAGTTCTGGTGGTGTATATCTATTAAGGGAGTTTAAAAAATCTACCCAACATTGTTTTTTATTTTCATTTATGATCCTTCGGGAGATTGCCTTTGCTTTTTTATATTTAATGAGGTTCTCAGTTGATGGGAAGTGGGAAAATTTTCTGAGAGCTTTTCGACGTTCTCTCACAGCATTAGTGCAGTGTTGGTTCCACCAGGGTGCAGGTGCTCTTTTGATATTTCTAGTAGATTTAGGGATAGACATCTCAGAAGCCTCATTGATTAATTTGTTAAAGTTCTCAATCGTTGTAATGGTAGATATTTTACTACTAATAAGACTTTGAAATTTTGACCAGTCAGCTTTATCGAAATTGAACTTTTGAAGGCTTTGAAAAATTTCCTGCCTGCCTTGGTCATACACTACTACTGGAAAGTGATCACTATTGTATGAATCTGCACAAACGTCCACATTAAAGCGTGTGAAGATATCTGGCGTACACGCAGCAATGTCAATGTTTGTAAACGTTCCATGACGAGGACAAAGGTGAGTTGGTCTAGGGCAATTAAATGTTATCAAGTCCCACTTTTCTAAGCATTCATAGAACCGCCTACCTCTGCTGTTGATCCTGGATGAGCCCCAGTGTATGTGCTCAGCGTTTACATCACCCGTTACCACTATAGGAGGTGGTAGCTGAGTGAATAAATCATCAAGAAGATGAGTATTAATTGCTTCACTTGGTGGAATGTATAGACTGCAAATGGTGATTCTATATGGGATGTGTACTGATGCAGCGACTGCTTGGAGTGTTGTTCGTAGGTTGATTGATTCACTGTAAACAGATTCCTTGACAGATATAGAAACACCTCCCGAAGCTTTACCACCAAGAGTATAATCTCTTTTGTATGTAGTGAAGCCTTGAAGATAAACGTTTGAATTGGGGGATGTGTGTGTTTCTTATAGTGAAATAATGAGTGGGGCCTTCTCCTGAATCAAGTGCTTCAGATCAGTTAAGTGTTGATGAAATCCATTAATATTCCATGATATCAGACACATTGAGGTTAGTGTTAAAGCAAGTAAACCTTGGAATTTGACCCTGAATAAATGTCAATATAAATATATTTAATTTATTTTTTGAATTTTGAAAGCTATAAGTATTAGTTTTGGTCTGGAATTTTTCCTTTTTTACTGATAATTTCGAGTAAAATCTAACGAAAACGAAATGGTTACAGAGATGAAAGATCATTTATGTTTTACAGGAACATCACTTTTACTTTCCCGACCTTTTTTGTATCTTCCGGACAAGACAGTTGGAGTATTAATTTCTATGAGACTGGAGGAAGTTTGTGCATCCGAACAGTGGACGTTTTGTTGTTTGGGGGATTTTCCTGATCTCTTAGAAGACTTACCTGACGTCGTGCCATCTTGTCCTTTCACCTTCCTTGGTGTTTTGGGAGTAATATCAAGGGCTGTTTGAGTGCCTTGGTCAACAAAGTCTTGTTCCTTGGGTTGTAGTGATCCTTGCTGGTTAGACGAGCTCTTCTGACGGCTTTCTAGGCTTGCTATTCTACTGATGATTTCTCTGATACTTTTCAATAGCTCTTGACTTGGAGAAACTTCTGAAGATGCTGCTTGTGAGAATGTTTTTTCATTATTGGGCTTAAGTATCCTTTTTTTTGCTTCCCAATAAGGTATTTTTTGAAGAACCATTAATCTTCTTATTTTTGATTCTTCATGATACCTTTGACATTCTAAACTGCGCGTCTTATGGGGACCCGCACACGTTGCACATTTCACTCTTTCGCAAGCTCCTTCGTGCTTATCTAGGGCACATACACCACATATTTCCTTCTTTTCACAAGAAGTAGCTAAGTGGTTGTAGCCTTGGCAACGATAGCACACTGTTGGTCGGGGTATGTAGGGGCGAAGGGGTACAATAAGGAAGCCAACTTTTAGTCTCTCGGGTAGATACTCGAATTTAAATTTGGCCACAAATATTGATCTTCTTGAATTCCTGTTCATAGGAAATCTTCGTACGAAAACAACGCCTTCGGATTTTAAATGATCACAAATTTCTTGGTTGCTCATTTCTTCAAGAGCCGTACAGATAAATGTACCCCAGGAATAGCTTAAAGATTGCTCTGGTTTCACAGTTATTGGCATGTCAAGAAATGTTTTCGTTTCAATAATTTTCTTCGCTGTAATGACATCCGGGCATTCAATGAATAGTTGTCCTTTTATAATTTTCGGTTTAATGTTCGTGTTAAACGAATTTAGCCACTTTTGAATCAGAAATGGGCTTACTTTGTTAAAATTATTCATTTCATTGGTTATTTTAACTATTAAAAAATGACTTTTTTTCTTCATGGGACCTGTTACTGCCGAATTCATTGATATCCGTTTCTTCCATAACTAAAGCTTTACTTTGTCTTCTAAATTGTATAATTTCTTCCTCTAGAACTAGCCTGTCTTTGAATTATTTTACAGAGAAAATATTTGGAGTTTTTCTCTAACCAAGTTCAAAACAGGTGTTTTTCACAGGTACATTTATTATGTATACAAAACAAAATAAGTAGCAAATAATAAGTAATAAAATAATGGTATGATTGAAATCATAATAAAAATTTATAAAATAGTAAGTAGGATCTAACCTAAAGAAAACAAAGACACAAAAATATAGACAAATTGCTCTAAAATTATTTTGAGATCAGGAATTTTGTCTTTGATTTTAATTGTGCGTTACTTGTAATACAGTTATATTTCGTTGTATGCATTCGTGGTGATTAAGTATGTGAGTATGGTATCAATATATGGACTGCTATCTGATAACAGCTCGCTAAGGTCATGAGGTGCCTGTAGGTTGTTTCTTTTCATGCAGTCTGTTAGTAGGTGTGACAGTATCAATGACATTTGATACTGTTGATTTAGAAACCTGAAATTACAATATTTCAACGAGGACACGATTTTTCACTCGGATCACTTCAGACATTTTTTGCAGTCAACACTGACTTGAGTGCTGCAAAAAAAATCCATCTTCGATTCGATTCCAATGTTTACATATAGATAACGCGCGTCTGTCTTGCTGAGTTCGTTCACCTCTAGCACCGAAGTAGGCAGGTTTATGGAGCTAATTTCAGTCGGGGTCTTACTATACATGCCCACGGAATATTTAAGCCCAAAATTAGAGAGACGCGAAAGCTAAATGTCAAAACGAAATTTGATACGTGTAATTTTTTTACTTTTTCAGTATCCCCGCCCATGAAGGCAATTCGAAAAATACAAACATTTTTTTTTTCGCCCTTCGAACATCCCATTAAAACAAGAAAAACATGCGTCAACTTTACCGGTCTGAAAAAGAAAGTTAAAGGAACGATTTTGGTAGATGAGGATTTGGGAAATTTTCTTCGTTTCTAGTACTACAATGATTAACCACCGTCCTGCAATCAACGGTGGGGGCCTAAAACTCAAGAAGGAGAATATACTCGCACGAGGTATTTAACTTATATTTAAGATAAATGGGTTCCGAGAAAATACTTCAAAAAATCAAGTTTAGAGCGCTTTTTGACCGTTTTTGACCACTGTGCGACGCCTAGGCAACATGCGTTGATAGGACGATAACAGGTCAGGTGTTGCCGTACTGTATCTATTTCATAATATTATTATTATTATTATTTTTTTTTTTAACGGCACATCAACTATTTGGCTATTAGCGCCGGGCTATCTACAGGTTGCCACCCTTTATTTCATAATATTTTGTCATTTATTTGTTTTATTTTATTTTTTATTTTTTTTTTTTTTGCGGTTCATTTTAACTATGATTACAGACCTAGAATTATTATAAACTAGCTGAATACCCGTGCTTCACCACGGCCGCTAAGTTTTTTTTTTTTTTTTTTTAACGGCGCATCGACATAATTCTTGGCCATTAGCGCCGAGATCCAGGGTGCAACCAGGAATCTTCTCAGCGAGCCCTGAGATGAGAAAATTTCTGGCGCCGATGGGGATCGAACCCACCATCTCCCGCTTATGAATCTAGCGCGCAAGCCACTAGACCACGGGAGACCCCCCGGCCGCTAAGTAGTTTTCATATTGAGTTAAATAAGATATGATCAAAATTAACGCTACTACATAATTTTGTACAGCTTATTATTGTTAAAGTTACCCAGGAAACACCATGTGGAGGTAACCGTGCTTGTTCCCTTTGGGTAGTAAAGTTAGGTAAACAGAGGCAAATACACGTTGAAAAGAATAAAACTAACAACTTTGAAGTTTTATCTCTTCGATAGTCATCGCCCCACCGAACATCACAACAGAATCTTATTGTAGAGAATTTAGTAATCTTTCGAATAGCCGCCTTCCACTTACTACGATTTCCCAACAGTTTTCGAGATTCAAGTGAACCCATCATGGTTTCTGAATACCCAAACACAAAATTAGTTTGAAAAAGTGTTTCTATCAATTTTTCGCGTAAAGGTTACAGAAATCGCTTTAAAATTGGTTTCATTCTTTTCCTGCGTTGAGGAACCTATATAACGAGTATCTGCAAGCACATGGATTCGAAAATGTAAACGTTCCCATTTTTTCGTGCAAATGCTCCAAAAACCATGTTCCAGTAAACGGATTCAGCTTAATGAACTTGACTTTTCAAATTAGAAGAAAGATTTACCAAATGACATCAGAATCGGACCATTTTTGAGCCGAAGTGGAACTTTTTAATAATTCAACCCCCCCCCCCCCCTAAAAGTACTTAAATATTTGTATAAAAAAAAAAAAAAAAAACTTTCTTAGCGAGTGTTTACATTCTACACGGATTGTCCGTGCAAATATATTCTGTCAAGTGGTTCGGGATATTATTACCTGGGATGGACCATAACCAGGGCGTAAACTCTATGAGGAACAAATTCAAAGTTTATTTCTAGTAATTCAAGGACTGCCATCATAGTTGAAATTAACCTCAATTAAAAATAATACTATGAAATAGATAATGTAAGGTAACAGCTGTTCTTTATCGTCCTAGCAACGCGTGCTGCCTAGGCTTGCCTTCTCTAACCAACTCAAGCTTCTATCCCCTCTAAAAATACTTAAAAATAGAAATAGCGAAAAATCCTTTCTTAGTGAGTGCCTACGTTATATCGATGGCCTAGAATGAAAACCTCGTATCTAAAAAATAACGTTAATAACTTTTATACGTTATTAGATGGATAAGATTCTATTTGACAATCCTTGGGTGTCAAAGAAACTCTATCTTACTAATCCTGGACTATATTGACGAAGAAGCAAACCTTGCGGGTTTCTCAGTAACCATAATATCCATCTAATTAGGTAAAAAAGTTAGTTAATTTTATTTTTGAGATACAAGGTTTTCATTCTAGGCCATCGATATAGGGATTGTCCATACAAAATTTCAAAATTTTCTGTCGATTGGTTTGGGCTGGGGGATGATAGGTCAGTGAGTGAGTGGTATTTGACATATACATATATTGTAGATAAACTGTGATTTTGTCCCTCATAGAGTTTACGCTATGCCTGGTAATGGTCCATCAGAGGTAATAATATCCCAACCCTTGCACAGCCTCCTCACCCATCAGCATCCCCAGTCAGAACACTTCTTGCTAATGCTCGCAAATATAATGGGTGTTTCCGTATGACATCTTGGAAACAACAATTTTTAAATCTTAACGTACATTTATTATTGACAACGAATTTTAATCTATAGTGGGTAAACTCCTGTTACTGGTAACCTATAGATAACGGGTTATCTCTAGGTTATCTGTTTGTTGACACTAGTCCGTAGCGCCCCATTGTCAAGGAACATTATACTTTGATTAATTATCTATTGATGAATAGTATATGCATAGCGTGACGGAACCGTGCTATAATAAACTGCACAAAATTATATAGTAGCGTTAATTTTTATAATACATAATTGAAAGCTATAAAATAACTACTTATCTGCTTTGACGAAGCGCGGGTATTCAGCTAGTACTTATCTGCTTTGACGAAGCGCGGGTATTCAGCTAGTACTTATCTGCTTTGACGAAGCGCGGGTATTCAGCTAGTACTTATCTGCTTTGAGGAAGCGCGGGTATTCAGCTAGTACTTATCTGCTTTGACGAAGCGCGGGTATTCAGCTAGTACTTATCTGCTTTGACGAAGCGCGGGTATTCAGCTAGTACTTATCTGCTTTGAGGAAGCGCGGGTATTCAGCTAGTACTTATCTGCTTTGACGAAGCGCGGGTATTCAGCTAGTACTTATCTGCTTTGACGAAGCGCGGGTATTCAGCTAGTACTCCGTATAACCTTTTGTATGAACACTAACATTGAATTTGCAATTCAATTTAATTTTTTATTATTATTTCCTTCGACGGTTAAAGTTTTTATAGACATACATTATAAAAAGTGCCAAAAAAAAGGTACACGAATAAAATAAAATATATATTAAGGACTTCTGCAATTTTTTTTTAAATAAATGATTCTGCTAGTGTTAAGTGAAACAGCGAGGTATGATGTTTTGATGAGAATCTGTGTGCTCTGCGTTGGTGTGTACAAATACAGGTGTTGAATAGTAGAGCAGATCTGGGTCCCAATGGAGCTTTACAATTACACATCCTCGCTGCAACAGATCTGGTAATTGGTGGACTTTGACGGCACTGATTCTCCACTGGGATTGGTTACTATTCCCTGTCCCAGAGCTGGAATGGCAATACTCAATCTTGTATTATTGTTGTAAGTTGTTCATTAGTAATGTCCGTTACCAAGTTAAAAATTAGGAATTAAGAGTTTTTCTATGCTATTAGTTTTTATTTTTCAGGGGTAGATAGGTCTAATTGGAAAAGTTCATTATTATTTACAAGCCTTTGCCGGTGTAATTTGTAGAAATGAAACGAACAAATTTCCATTTATACGGTATTCAATTTTAAGAAATGTCCGTTACGTAAGAGCAGCATCACTTAGAAAGTTGGTGAAGAAGGACTGCGAATAGGCCACATTACTCACGGATACATAATGACCAAAACTGCAATACCAGCATGTCAGATCTGCAATACAGAACTAACAGTAAAACATATACTAACCGACTGCCTTCTTATAACGAACTTGGACATACCTCGGGTCATTAGTGGCCTACTTACCGACAGCAGCCACCATATTAGTGGCCTACTTACCGACAGCAGCCACCATATTAGTGGCCTACTTACCGACAGCAGCCACCATATTAGTGGCCTACTTACCGACAGCAGCCACCATATTGACTATATTATTACACACTTAAAAAATATACGACAAAATATGAAAACATCCCCAAATTCATGATAAGTGCTGCCACTTCTTTGAGACCTCACTAAGTTATCTAGCTTTCACAACAAATGAAAAAGGCCAATCAGGTCTCCCAGTTTCACAATCCTTTATTCAAACAATATTTCGGTTCATGCCATCATCAGGAAATCACTGGAAATATGATTTCAAAATCTTAGACCATTAATAGCAATGTTTGTTTAAAAATTATTTAAAAATTGTTATTAATGGTCTAAGATTTTGAAATCATATTTCCAGTGATTTCCTGATGATGGCATGAGCCAAAATATCCCCAAATTCTTTTATTTCAAAATCAAATGAATTTCGGATAATTCAATGTGTAATTTCAATTTATTTCTCGTGTTTTCTTTTTAATATTTTGTATCTTGAATTTTATTTATGCTGTTTTGTTATTTGTTTTTTCAATATTTTACTTTGGTTTATACAGGGTGTCCCGTAAAGGTCTAGTCATATTGTGAGGGGTGATAGAAGACCCTTAGGGGAACAAAAAATGTTCTATGACGATTTCCCGAATTCTCACCCCTAAGGGAGAAAACGTCGTTTTATTGTTTTTTCGAGACAAACGTGGTTTTTAGAAGAATAATCGTTGTAGCTCCGTCCCAGGTGGTACTACTAGAAAGGGGGTGAAACCTATCGAAAGCTGAGTAAATTTACTATAAGACTAGTTGAAAGTAAACGTAAAAATGAATGAATGTAAGTATGTATATCTTACCAAAAGAAAGCTATTCTAAATTTCCTGACATTTTATTGATATTTCTTTCCAGCGTTACTCCTCAATGGGAAAAATCTGTGATTTCCGGCTTTTAAAAAAACTTCCTCATTTAACCAGCTTTCCATTCATGTATCAGAACCCTGTGTTATTGAAGTATTTGAACGGTTTAAGAACAAAAGTTTTTTAAAAAACATGGATCTGTGAAAATAAAATTATATTTTTTTCTTCAGTTTATTCAAAAATCTGAAGAGAAATATTTATTTTTATAAATGTTTACATAAATATTAAGTACAACAATAAAAAAAATTACTTCCACGAATATAAAAAAAAAATCCTAAAACAGTAAATAAATAAAATACACATTTATTTTGAATTTATTAATTCAGGTAACTAATACTGGGTCCAGGAGTTGGCCATTAATGAACCTCAACCATAAATTAACCTCAAAAATTACTATTTTTACCTAGATCACGCATTTGAACACATTTTTACAGGTATTTATATTTTTTAAAACAACTCGTGAGCCCATGCGTTGTTGTTGTGGTAATTAAAAATTCTATCCCTCATAAATAAGACATACATAGTCCTGTAAAAATGTGTTCAAATGCGTGATCTAGGTAAAAATAATAATTTTTGAGGTTAATGTATGGTTGGTGTTCCTTAATGGCCGCCACCTGGATCCAGTATTAGTTACCTGAATTAATAAATTCAAAATAAATGTGTATTTTATTTATTTACTGTTTTAGGATTTTTTTTATATTCGTGGAAGTAATTTTTTTTATTGTTTTAAGTAAATATTTATTTATTATTATGTAAACATTTATAAAAATAAATATTTCTCTTCAGCTTTTTGAATAAACTGAAGAAAAAAATATAATTTTATTTTCACAGATCCATGTTTTTTAAAAAACTTTTGTTCTTAAACCGTTCAAATAATTCAATAACTCAGGGTTGTGATACATGAATGGAAAGCTGGTTAAATGAGAAAGTTTTTCTAAAAGCCGGAAATCACAGATTTTTCCCATTGAGGAGTAACGCTGGAAAGAAATATCAATAAAATGTCAGAAAATAGCTTTCTTTTGGTAAGATATACATACTTACATTCATTCATTTTTACGTTTACTTTCAACTAGTCTTATAGTAAATTTACTCAGCTTTTGATAGGTTTCACCCCCTTTCTAGTAGTACCACCTAGGACGGAGCTACAACGATTATTCTTCTAAAAACCATGTTTGTCTCGAAAAAACAATAAAACGACGTTTTCTCCCTTATGGGCGAGAATTCGGGAAATCGTCATAGAACATTTTTTGTTCCCCTAAAGGTCCTCTATCACCCCTCACAATATGACTAGACATTTACGGGACACCCTGTATATTACTGTCATTGTATATCTCGAAGGGCAACAATTAACAACAATCGATGCCGTTCACAGACGATGAGGAGCACTGCGAAAATAAAATAATAATAAGTGCAGTCATGCGAGTGTATTACCTGACCACCAAAAACGGACTAGAAACAGCACTCTGCACAACTGGATGCAGTGAGAGCCGTCCGATACTTCTTAAATATCCTGAATATCTATCTGCACCTTGGTACATAATTATTTATTTCGGCTGGATACGAATGCCCCGAAGTAAGTACAATCACCCGGAAACGGAGGAAACCCACCCCGATAATAATAATAATGTCTGTCTGTATGTATGTTTCTAATACAAATTCGCACCGTTTGACCGATTTTGAAGTAACTTATTAAACAGGTTATCTTGATACGGGGAGTGGCATTGGCTAGGTCAAAAAAGTCTACCGGCTGTCTGTCTGTATGTATGTTCCTAATACAAATTCGCACCGTTCGACCGATTTTGACGTAACTTGGTACACAGGTAGATCTTCATACGGGGAGTGTCATAGGCTAAGTCAAAATTACTACCCGTGCTCCGTCGCCGGAGATAAGTTTTTATTTTATTGCATTAAATAATGTAATAATAATCATCATATATTTATATATGGAGGCCCGATGGCCGTGAGGGTTAAGGCGTGAGCACTTAACACTCAGTGCCAAGGGTCGTGGGTTCGATTCCCACTACGGGGTGGCGGCTTTTTTTCAGAAAAAAGAAAAGGGTCGTAACCTATAGATAATCCGTCCTAAAATTCGTAGTTAATTAAAATGGACGTTAAAATTATATATATATATATATATATATATATATATATATATATATATATATATATATAAACACATGGAAATTTGAACGACCGGAATTAGGGCGATCTATGGACTCGGAAACGTGAAATTCCTATGGTGAATTCCTTCTTCCCTATGGTGGGATTGAGGATATACTATTCATATAAAATATTAAATAATACTTTATTTTTTATTCTTTGTTAGTTTTTGGGTACTTATCACATACAAATAGTTTTTTTTCGGCTGACAATTTCTAAAATTCAAAAAACGTTATTGATAAATGAATCAATTAGTTTAGGAAATAGGGAGACAAAGCATCAAGAAGAGCATATCCAAGGGGGAATTGTTGATGTAGTTACGGATTTCTACGGATTCTCCCTCCAACTTCGGCTCCCCTTACTTTTCTCATAAAACTTGCCCTATCTGCCCCCCAAGCAATCTTCTATCTGTTTCGAATTAGCATACTACCGCGACCATATTCCAGAAGCCTGTTCTCCTTAGGGCCGATCGGTGGTGTATATGAGTTATAGCCGAGTTACGCGGCATCTTTATGTAGTATACAACTTCGCAAAGATAAGTTGTTGGAAACAAGATTTCGACTTCCGACCGAATTTATTCGGCAACACGTTATTGTTTTAAATTTCGTTTATTTTTGTTTCCAATCCGCAAGTGCCGACGAGAAATGTCGACGTTTCACACCCTATAACATGAAAAACAAGATGGTTAACAAATTCGTAAATTTCTCTGTTTTTCATTAAATTTTATAAGAAGACTAGCTGTTACCCGTCACACAGTGGTACCAAACGCCCGATCTCGAATCTTTCTAATTTAGGTGTCATTTCTGAAGTAGTTTTTGTGCTGAGTTGAATGTGATCACTACCAATTTAATAGAATAATTATTTTGGAAGATAAACGGGTTTAATATTAGGAAAAGCCTGAAAAACAGAAAGTATTCCATATAAAAAACTCATATTTTACTCAATTGGTAGAGATATGTAGTAAGGTCCATAAGTTTCCGGCCTGGGATAGAAGGAAAGTTGAAAGAAAAAAACTGGTTTTACTGTTTTTCAATATATTCTCCTCTAAGTTCGACACACTTAATACAACGCTTTGGCAACATTTCTATACCATGAAAAAAATCAATTTCTTCTTTGTTAAAAAAATGTTCTTCCACTGTTGCTTGGAGCTCTTCGTCGGTGTTAAATCGCCTTCCACGAAGGTCAGATTTTAACTTTGAGAAAATGTAAGTGAGAAGTG